>JAUMHN010009687.1:0-10068 GCA_032360265.1 Heliamphora ciliata | reverse complement strand
TGAAATTGGATTCCTTTATGGCAAACTCCTCGCACCCCTCTGCATTGTTTTTCTAGACTTCTTCTTTTCTATGATCTCCCCTTTTTTGATCTTGATCCCCCTCTTCTTTTCTTCTCCTAGTTGTTCTCCACTCCCCCTTTCTTTATAGATAGCTCCTTCAAATGTAAATATTTATTAAATCGGCATAAGTGAATTGAAGTCGGTAATGTTAAAGTTATGGTTAAGTGACTACCTCCAATCTTCAATAAATTCTTTTGCAAAAGTTAGATAAACACTATGATGCTATTATAACTCATTGTCGAAGAAGAGCAGCGACATGCTGCTCATGATGGTCAATTTTTATATTTTTTTGTCGGGTCTTATTTTGTGTTTTAATAATGCTTTATTGTGTGGAGGGGTTTGTAGTTCTTTTTGCATGGAGCTTTAGTTTTTTTGTGTGGAGTTTTTCTATTCCACACATGGAGGCTTTTTTCTCTCCCTTTTATGAGTTGTTTGTTTCATCCAATGTACATTTTTGATCAATTTTATCAAGACAAAACGAGTAACAATTAATTTGCCTTACAAGTCATTATATAAAACTGACTTTAAGCCCTAATTGGCAACCTTGACTTGTTAATTTTTTTTGGCCAATTAAAAAAATAATTGGTCTAGTTTTGTCTCTTTTGAATCTAAAATGGATCCATTTTGTTGATTTAAATTATTTATTTTATTATTCTAAGTGTATATATTATCACTGTAAAAAATTAAGTTGATCAGATATCGGTAATTATCTTAATAAATTACATTTGTATTAATAAAAATAAACTGTGATTTTTATTTTAATATTTATTTTATCAACATATGTGTAATTTGTTAACACAGTTATCGATATCCAATCAACTTAATTTTTTATAGTAAAATTATTTATATTTAGAATAATAAAATAAACGGTTCATATCATAAAAAAATATATTCATTTTAGACCCAATTAAAAAACAACTTGATTGGTCTAGTCCATCACTAGGCTGGAGAGAAGCCAACCTCAATTAAAAAAATGGAGACAAATTAGACATATCAGCAAAATTATGAATAATGCTATTTAGGTCTATTTTATAGGTCTACTTTATATACTTACTTATGCGGTATGGCTAAATAATTAATAATTTTTTATTATTAAAAAATAAATAAGTAATTTTAGTTATGTCACATAAAAAAAAGTTTGTGAAGTAAGTATATAAAATAGACCTAAATATTAATTTTTAAAATTATATTCACATTTCAAGCAAGCTTAAAAGTCAAAAGATGGGTATCTTGTTTATTTTTTGGAACAATTTTGAGCATGCTTTCTTTAAACTATTGTTTGGTTCAATTCTTCAAGAGGTAAATTTTCACAACAAACAATGTGGTATTGGCTAATTAAGTACGTTAACTTAAAAATAATTACTATTTATTTTAGTATTTTAAAAAACTAAAATTAAAAGTTTTAAAAAATAAAAACAACATATTTCTATTTTTTTCTAAATTCATTTTGATTGATTGATTTTTTTTTTTTTTCACAAAATACAAACGAACGTATGTTTGACGACTTTCCAGAGTGTTGGGTGGCGATGTGATAGTGGCTAACTTTCTTGACGAGTTGAATGCCCAATTTGATGTAAATCTCATTACATTTGTTAATTATCTGACACAGAGGAGGCTTAGTTTTTGATAAAACGACACATTTGACTTAATTTTTTTATATATTTTTTGAGTTTTTTATTTTTAGATTTTTTTTAAAAATTTTTGTGACTAGAAAAATTAAGAAGTAAATTTTTTTAACCAAAAGGTGGAAAAACTCTATTAAATATAAAAATAAGCAAGAAAAACTTAACTTAGCTTAAGTTTGAATTAGCTTTTTTTTTTTGTGATTTTTTTTTTTTCAGTAGTACTTTTTTAACACTAACCCAAACAAACATACTTTCAGTCATGAAAAGTAGATTTGATACTTACTTTTTAGATTTGTTTTGTAATGACAAACAAGAAAAAAAATTTAACATCAATAAAATCCAAAAAGATGAAAAAGTTTCTATAGAAAAGATTTTTAAAATATTTATTTTTTTTTTTAATATATTATCTTTTGGTCAAAATTTTCTTACTATTACCATTTTATCTCCATGAGAGGACCCATGTGGAAAAGATCATTTTCTTTTACTAAAGATATAAATACGCAATATAAAATAGACAAAAATAAATCAATTAGGTGACGTTTGGTAACATTTATATTTTTTATTTTTTATTTTTATTTTTATTTTTAAATTTTTTGTAAACTATAAACGAAAATATGTTTGATAATTATTTTTATTTTCAAAAAACTGTAAATAGTTTTTAAAATTTACAAAATTTTAAAAAATAAAAAAAATGTGTTTTTACTTGTTTTGCAAACAAGTTTTGATTGGATTCATCTGTAACCTTCAACTACCACTTTTCAAATATTTATGTTACTAAATATATTTTTATTTTTATTTTTTTATAAAAATATATTTTTTATTTTTTATAAATAAAAAATAAAAAATTATAACCGTTACTTGATATTTTATCTCACATTATGAGAAGCATTGTTTGTAAGTAAAGAACTTTTGAAGTTGTCCAAAAGTATTTTTGGCATTTTGTTTTTGTTTTTATTTTTGAATTGACTTTTCATGTTTGATTCGTACATTTAAATCTTCTTAGAGGAATTTAAGATTTTTGGAACTCATGTAACGATGATTTATACTCTAAGCTTTTGTTTGGTCTAATTTTTTAAAAAAAATTTAAAATTTTTTTAAAGAAAATTATTTGTTTAGTCTTTTACTGTAATTTATTGTATTTTTTTATATTTTTTTACATCTATACTTTTATAAAAAAATTAAAAAATTAAAAAATTAAAAAATCTATAAAAAGAATTAAACCAAACACACACACCAAGATGTCCAGCCTCCACAATAGTACTCGATTGACGGATGAATATGTGGAGTACCACTCTCAAATTTATCAAGTCATTCATAAAATGGTAAATTATTTTTGAACAAGCCCCAAAATTTCTTACCCTAAAAAACTTTAAAAGATCTTAAAATCCGTAGTTTTTTAAAAAAAAAACAGATTTAAGGAAAAGAATTCATATAATAAAAATATTTTGTATTACTACTATAACAATAATTTTTTTCTAAACGAGTATAGAAAAAAATTGGATGTATTTTTTTTCTTTTTTATCTTCATTGTAATATATTTATCTTTTTATAAATAATTTAGAGAAATTTAATGATTAGTCATTTTTTCAATCTCATAAGAGTTTTAATCCTACCATATTTATTTTAGTAGTTTTAGTCCCATTATAAATCAAGATAAAATTTTATGACTGATTTACTTCTATTTAAAATATTTAATTTTTTTATCATATTTAAATTTTAGATTTGAGAAAATTTAGCACTACATACATTTACACTTATATTATCTACACTTATAGCATAACCCTAGCCGCCATTACCTTTCCCTTCCCTTTCCTTCTCCAAACTCTAGCTGTTATCCCCGGACACCACCACCTTCTCATCACCGCCGTCGCTCCTCTTTCTCATCCTTCTCATTGTTGTTGCCAAACTCGACCTATTCCTCCTCATCGATGTGTAGAACCAAAGCCATAGTGGAGCTGCGCGGAATCACCAAAGTTACGGTGTGTAAAACCTCAACCTCCTCCTCGCTGGTGTGCAAAACCAAAGCCTCGACAGAGATGGCAGAATCATCCAAAGCCACAATGTGTAGAACCTCGACCTCCTTCTGATCGTCGTCTTCATTCTCATCATCTTCATCCTTCGTCGCAATTTTCATCCTCCGTCGCAGTCATCCTCGACGTCGCCTTCGTCAACCCCGACGTCGCCATGGTTCTCCTTCGCCATTGCGGTCATCATTCATCGTCGTTGCCATCACATCTCTTGCCGTTAGCAACCCCGACATCGTTGATATATGTATCAATTATGTTTGAGTTGCGGGATTACTGTAAATACAAGGTAGAGTATAGGAATCCGGTCCCTTGTAATTTAAAGCATTTGTTTGAACCTTATGAATTAATGTTTAATTATGAAAATGTATTAAATCATGAGCATGAATGTTGATGGTGATTATTGTTTGTTTATGCATGAATATAATTATTGTACATGAATTGAACGAACTGTGGAGCGTCAGAACAAATTTGGATTATATATATATATTTTTTCTTCCTCGGTATACCTTCCAGTAAAAAATCGCTTGAGCGATCCCGAGACCGATCGAACGGTCTATGACAGTGGACAACTTTAAGTTGCGGGTTTGGCCTTCTTTTTTAATTATCTCCTCCTCCCTCTCTCTCTAACCTGATATTCCAAACCCAAGAACACTCCTTAGTGTTCTCTTGAGCTTCCTTTGCTCCACCGGAGGTCAATCCTTGCTTTCCTTTCAATCGAGTGCCGTTGGAGAAGCCTTGGTTCGTGTTCGGAGCTCCACATTCACCCATCCATTAGAGTTTTGGTTGATTGGAGCTTGTTAGGGTTGAATTCAAGTGGCTTGGGCATCAAATAGGTATGATCTATGATTATCCTTGAATCGTTGATTTATATGAGTTGTATATTTGAATATATATATACATAAAAGCATGAAAATATTAGATTTGTGGATGATTTAAGATGAGTTTAACTTGTTATTGTGGATGGACACGATTGGAATTGAAAAATGAGAAGTTATGATTTGATTTTTGGGTTAATCCTTGAAAATTTGAGGATTTTGAAATTAATGGATCCAATGATGAAATTGGTTAATGATTTGGTAAATTTTGAATTGTGAAATCCATGAATTTGATTATGAAATTCATAATAAAATTCATGAAATCCATAAATTTGATTACATACGAAATGATGAATTGGGTTTTGGGTAAACCATGTCGGTGTGATGAGTTTCTTTAGGATCACAATGTGTTGGTTGGGGTTTTAAGCTTATTAAAATCGTAATATGTGAAATCTATGGAAATTGAGAACGCATAATCTTTATTAACCCTATGTGTGTTAGTTGTTGACGAGAGGAACTGTAGAAACTCAGTACATATTTATTTTATTTTTCATATTATCGGTAAGAGAAGAGACCAAAATAAATTTGGGCATGAGAGTTATAAAATTTTCGTTCGTTAAAGGCTGAATTAGTAATATGTAAAAGTAAAATTGAGATATATGGTAACAAATGATGTTAATATGGTTGTGCTAATGAATAATTTGAAATATTAAAATGTGAACAAAATTGGGAGTTTGAGATGAATTTACAGGATTTAGGTTCAGAGATCACCGCTCGAGCGGTGGGGGTCAGCTCGAGCGGGCTATCATGAAAGGTTTGGAAAAATCTCGAACTATGGAGATAATTTGAGGGTTATATATATATATATATATATACACACACACACACACACACACACCCCCATATCATGACCCACGTAAAGCCTTTCTCATTGTTTCTTCCCTCTCATGTTCTTCTCCTAGAGAGAGAGAGAGAGAGAGAGAGAGAGAAACCCTAACCTCTCCTCCCTAATCTTGAAGATTGAGGCGGGATTGAGAGCAACTGAGGATAGAAATCAAGTTTTGGAGCAAGGAGGTAGAAGATGGAGCATCAAGGAGGCAAGAACACCAAACACCCAAACCCTAGGGGGGAGAAATTAGAGAAATTTCAAGCTTTTGAGCAAATCCAAGGTATGATCTAGATTTTTGCATATGCTTGTTAAGATTTGGGTTGATATTTTGTTTATATGCATAAAAATTGAGTTGATTCTATGTATGATGGATAGATTGAAAGGTTTATGTGTGTATTACATTGGGTTGGATGGAAATTGGGATTTTTGAGAAAGGATTAACCATGATTTTGGAAAATTATTGCATAAAAATGGTTTATGAGACTTGAATCCAATGTTTTTGTGGTGAAAATTGAGATTTAAGACATGTTTGATGAAGGGTTAAGGGTTTTGAAGTTAGAAACTCGAAACATGGGAGTTTTGGGATTTTTCTCGAGCGACAGCGCCCTCGAGCGGAGCCCTGTCCGCTCGAGCGCTCAACTGGCAGAGAGTTGGGTGCTCGAGCGCCCGACGTCCACTCGAGCGGACTGGCTGTGCAGGGTCAACTTGTTTTGATCACATGTCCCTCATCTGGACTCAGAATGGGGTCGTATTTATACTTAAATCGAAGCCCCAGAAGTCCTTTGTCCAACAAGACTATGCTCACAAGAAAATTCTTTTTGTAAAAAAAGTTATGATTAAAATAGTGAGGGTATGTCAAATTTTCTTAACTATTTTCCACCTATTTTTGGTCAATTTCTTTGTCAAAGGATATTTTCATCAATATTGAACCCTTCATCAAATTTATTATCCCTTGGGCTTTGAATATACCTACTTCACTACACCTGAGTTGGGATGTAAGTATCGTACCGATTGATTGGTTTTACGATAAAAATAGGATTTTTGACATATAACCAAGGTTTTGAAGAACATGTATGGATATAGATAATTGTGGATTATGTAGTGACATGGTCAACATTTAATATTTTAATCTTTAGAGAGAAAATATGAATTTTAACTTGTACATATATGCATATGATGGATGCATTCCATTTCTTCATATGGCATAAATTTAATTTTTTATGTTATTGGCGCATTGTGAGATTTATGAAAGAAATATAAAATATGATTTATGAAAGGTTGTGTAATGGAACTTGTGATGCATTTGATTTGAAAAGAGAAAATGAATACTAAAATCGAATGTGACTTGACAATGAAATGAAAAAGTTGAAATTGGAACTAAGACGATAATGTGTGAAAATGAATGGGAGAGGAACCAGTTGTGGGTTGGACTCAGATTTTTTTTGTGAAAAATGAACAAATTTTGAACCGTATGGATTGATGTGAATTAAGTTGGTCTGGCGGGTTCGCGGTAAAAGATCAAAAACTTGCACAAGATGGGGACCACATGCCCACGGGTTAGCTCCCGAAATATGGTGTTGTATCGTTGTGAGTTATAGAGCTATCTATTATCCAATGGTTTCGCGTAGCCTATTGAAAATTAATAGGGAGGGATTTCTATAAGCTGCACTCGATACCGGTTCATTAGTTGTGGTACGATTTTGTGATAAATCGGGTAATAAAAATGTGACAAATCGGATAATGAAGTGATGATATAAATAAAATGAAAGGATGAACTGGAACAAATTATTGTGCGTGGGTGTGTGCGTGTGAAGGAGTATTGAGTTGGTAAAAACTTACATTTTTTTCAGTTGCACCCATCACACCTCACAAATCATGCATTACATCTGAGTTAATCTATATCCTACGAGTTTTGGCTCACGTATGTTTACCAAACCATTTCAAGTCTTGAGGACAAGGAGCGATACCAAGGCAAGGAGTGCACTTTGAGAAAGGGTTTGAAGAAAGATTTTATGTTCTATATTGTGAGACCCTGACCTGTTTTCTTTTTCGGCGTTTTCGGACGCGCGTTATATGTTTTTGTTGCAGCATGTTTTACTGCTTTTGATGAATGATCAGGCTTAGATATGCATGCAGGGTAGGTTTTCGGGGCTGTGGGCCGTTGTGGCGCAAATTTCAAAAATTAAAAAAAAAGAAGATATTTTAGAAACCTATAAATATCTAGAGTTAGATATTTTCATAAAGATATTTTTCAAAACTTTTTCAATAAGTTTTTTATTTTCTCTCTGCCTTCTCTCTAAGATCTCGGGGGCTTGGGGATCGATTTTCAACGATCCAATAGCGGATCATTGCTTTTTGCGTCGTGGGCTACGCAACCATCCAGTCAGAATTTGATTCTGCCGAAGCTCAATTTTGCACGTGGATTGAGACGTCAAGTTTTAAACTCACCGAGGTAGGATTCTATATCCTACTGCTGTATAAGGGTGCTATGGGTAAACATTGGTGTTTTTAATGGGTAGATTGCTGTAGATTTGCGTTTGTTTCAAAGTTGGATTTTGGGCTTAAAACCTGTGTTTAGGTAATTTCTGTGGATGGAATCGGGTATCGGGAGTTTTTTTTGAGGTCTCAGTGTTAGGCCTAGGCGTGTGGGTGTTTGCGAGTGTTGATTTGGAGTTTGGAGGCTTTGAATCGGGGTTTGATGTAGAAAATCGTAGCCCAGAATCAAGTTCCGTCGAGGTTCGGTCGACTAAACCGTGGGGTTCAGTCGACTAAAGTTTAGATCTTGGGTTCGGTCGACTGAACCGAGGGGTTCGATCGACTGAACCGTGTGTTTTGGTGTTTTGTGATTTTCCAGTAGGGTGTTCGGTCGATTGGAGGTGGGGTTCGGTCGACTGGAGGTGGGGTTCGGTCGACTGAACCTCTGGGCTGTGTTTAGATGGTTCGGTGGTTGGGTTTTGATTTTCGATTGGTGTTCTATGGTATTCGATTGATTAATTTATGGGAATTAGTTGATTCAAATATTTGTGAAGTCCTTTTGGGGTTTGGTTGGTTGTGTGGTGGTTTTGGGGGTCGTGTCGTGGCCTCGGGTATGCCTTTGAGTGTTGCCCTCGTGAGTGACGTGCATGGTTGGTATGGCTTGTTGATGCACGGTTAGGTGCGTGGTTTGATGTTGGGTTTGTGTTGGTGCCGGTGAGCGTCGTGGGTCTGTGATGGCCATGTTGGGAGTGTTTAGGCCAGTGGTGGTCGTGTGGGTTGTCCCATGAGTGGATGTTGGTTTTGACGAGTGATGTCGTGATGTGATTTTATATGGTTATGTGCATATTTAACTCTGTTTATTTATATACGGAATATGTAAGTGAATTACATATGGTGATATCGTTATGTGTAACGTGGTTTATGCTTTAAAATCTAGAGTTTTATAGGCATGTGACCTGGTTTGTGGAACGTCGTGTTGATACATGGTTATATACTTTAAATTCTGGTTTAGGTTTGCATATGTGTATGATATGGATTAGAAGAATCTGTGATCCAGTAGATGTAAATCTTGGTTGATGATGCACGTGTGCGTGTGTGGGTGTATGAGGTAGGCTGCGAAAGCCGGTGTGTGTATTCGGGGGCTGCGGTCCTACGGTGAAAGTTCGTGAAGATATGTGTTAATGGGTTGCGTGCGTGGTGTGGGTGTGTGTGCAATATCTGACGGATTGAAACGAGATCCTGTTGAGGCACGAGTGTGGGTGTGTGTGCGATATTTGATGGATTAAAGCGAGATCCTGATGAGGCACGGTGTGGGTGTGTGTGGGATATCTGAAGGCTGAAATGAGGTCCTGAAGAGGCATGTGTTCATGGATTGCATGTATTATATTTTGGGAAAGAAAGACTAATTTTCTTAAAACTGTATTATCGGCCTACGGGAGTCGAAATACTGTATTAACGGTCTGCGGGAGTCGTAATACTCGAATTGTTTTCAGGGCTCCGATGAGTCGAAAAATAGTTTTTATCCTCATTTTTCCTTGCATGTGAAAATGATTTTTTGGCTCTGGTGAGTCGTGATCTAAAATGGTTTTCAAATTGTTTTATTAGCTTGAAAGAGAGTCAAAATTTGCACTTCGTTTATCGAGCATGTTTAGCTTATATTGCATGTGTTGTTTAGAATATGCTGAGCTTTGGCTCATGGTGTGGGATTTACTTTTCTTCAGGTACCGGTCACGCTAGTTGATCTGGAGGTGCTGGAGAGGTGGAAGAGCTGTAGTCTTTCTTTTTGTTAGCTTTACACATGTATGCTATAACTGTTGGAGGCAATACTACCAATATCATAATTTTTGTAAAACGATTTTCTGTAAAAAAATAAACTAGACAAGCAAAAGCCGAAACGGGTTCCAGATAAAAATTTTGACGTCGAACGATAAAAAATAAACCCGTGTAACTAAAGTTAATTTAGAAGAATATCTCTTGTCGATCTAATCTTCAACTACGATTTGATTCCGAGTTGAATCTTCAGTCAGATCTTCTACTGTATTCCCTTACGCGATCTTTGAACGTAGTGTGGGCTACGATCCTCCGAGAACTCGTACCGGTAGAATCCCGATATATTTTTTAAGTCTTGAAAGACAAAAATAATATATCAATAATAATATATGAGATATGATCTATCT
>JAUMHN010009676.1:0-10068 GCA_032360265.1 Heliamphora ciliata | reverse complement strand
ACATTTTAACCCAAACATGGCTAAAGAACAAAAGTATATAATTTGACTTAGATTTGGTTTGATCATTTTTCACATCAATGATTTGTAATTAGCAATATTTACATTAATCAATCATGCTGTCTTTTGATTATAGTTTTGTTTGGCCTATTTAAAAAGTTTGGTTATTTATTTATTTATTTATTCTGATTTACTAACTCTTTTCATATTTTGACGAGAGATTCTGATGTATCTAATTTCTTTTAACTAAGTGAAATTTTAAATTTTTAAAAGTTTTGATTATAATTTTTAAAACATTACCAAAATGCAAAATGGTTTTTTTCTTTGTAAATTCTTTGATCTTGTCATTTTTTAAAAAAAATTATCTAGAAAAGGAATTTTAAAAAGTAAAAAAAATTGTTAAAAAAATTAGTTTTTTTTTAATCTTTTGTCAATTTTTTTTCCTTATTCGACATGCAAGACTGTTTGGTTATCGGGATACTTGTCAAAGTAATAGAAAATTTTTAGGGGCATTTAGCGAGAAGTTTCATTTTTATATTTAGAGTTAAGTTTTAATTTAAGAATTTTATTTTAATAAGTTTTGTTTCAATGTAAATTTCTTAAAATACCCTTACTAAGAACGAAGGAGAGAGAAGGAAGAAAAACGACAAAAAAGATAGAATTAAAGAAGAGAGAAAAAGCATATTTATGCAATTAGTTTATATTTTTAAAATTTAAAATTGTATAACTTTGAGTATATGTAATTATATTTAATAATTTTGTCTAGAAACTTCTTGTAGAAATCGAAAAATCTAATATCTATATTAAATATGAAATTTAAAAATAAAATAAAATGAGAAATTCTCATTTTCATAGTAAAATGATAATCTTCTCATTTGCACAAGTGAGAATTGAGAAATTTTATATTTTTAAACTAGTAAATGAAAAATGAGACAAATCACAATAAAAAAGTAAATAAAATAATTTTTAATATATTGTAAATTCTATCTAATTTTTAGACATTAATTAGTCTCAAAATAAAAAAAAAGATTCTTATTATATTTAATGAAAAAATGATAAATTCTTTCTTCACAAAAAATAAAAAAGATAATTTTTATTTTCAGTAAAGCATTTCCTATTTTTTAAATTAGAGCTTCCAAATTTATATTTTTTTAGACTTAGTTAATGTTAAAAAATAAGACATCATACTTCAAAAAATAAAATTCTAACGTAATTGAGTGAAAATTGAAACGTTCTCATTTTTTTTGTAAGATTTTCTTGTTTAAAAAATATAAAAATTTTTCATTTCTAATTTGTGAAAATATAAAAGTTCTCTTTTTTTTTGTAAATATGAGAAAATTTTATTTTTTATTTTTTATTCAATATATATTTTATTTTATATATATTGATGAGAAGATTTTATATATATATATATATATATATATATATATATATATATATAACAAAAGTTATGCAATTTAAAAAAGCTAACTAAATATTTTATTTTTATTTTTATTATCTCTTTTTTCTTCCTACTTTATGTATTTGTTTTCTAATGTCGTCGTTCCAACAAACTCTTTCTTCTTTATTATATTTACATCTTTATTTTTTCTTTCTTCTTCTCTTCTAACATTATATTTTTTTATTTATTCTCCATATCTCATTCTTATCAAAAAATGATAAAATAGTCTATATAAATAATTAATTTAAAATTAAGACTTAATAAAATAGTTAATTTATCAATAGAATTTATCCTCAAAAAACTAGCAAAAATATGACCCAACACTAATTAACTCAACTTTTAATCACAACACCACATGTTTACGTCCGTTTGAAAATTTAGGGGAGAGAGAACAAAAAAAGATTATTTTAGCATTAAAAAAAAAAGTAAAATAATTTAATTTTTTACATATTACTTAAATAAATAAGAGAAAAAATATTATTACTTTTCTTATTTCTTTTGGTTAGCGTAATAAGAAAAAAGATAAGAAAGTGGCTAATATAATTCTACTAAATTAACCCTATTATATAGTAAGGGTACATAATAAGAGAAAAAAAAAAGAAAGTACTTATTATAATTTTCTAAGCTAACTCTATTTTATGGTAATATACTTAATGTATTTATTTTTAAAAGGCTAATATTATCAATATAAACTAAAAATATTTTAGTTTTTTTTTTCTTAAATCTCTCTACTTTTAAAGAGATTTTTAAAAGTACTTAATTTAGATACAATTAAATTTGTCTTTTTTTTTTTAATTTCTCTTACCGTTAGTATTGAGTTAAATGATTGAAGTGACAAATTAATCATTTCTAAAAGCTTCCAAATCATCCAATCCATTAATCTGTTAGCCCAAGTTTACTAATAGGCCTATTAATAAGTTGACTATTTTACTAGATTTTAATTTTAATTTTTATTATTTATATAAATTATTTTATCTATTTTTATTTAGAGTGAGATAGAGAGAATAAAAAAGAGAGTGTTAGAATAGTGATACAGAAATAATTAAAAACATAGATAGAAAGAATAAAGAGAGGGAATATGGTTTTTCGAATTTTTGTAATTTTTTTCATATTTAAAAAAGAAACTAACATTGTTAAAAAAACTAACATTTTTTAACCTTAGGCAAACAAACATCAGTTTTAGATTTTTCTCTTCAGAACGAATCAAAAAAAATTTGAAAACGCAATCGAACCCTATGTTTGTGTTTTTTATTTTTAAAACTATATAACTTTTGTTTTATTTATTTATTTTAAATAATATTTATATTATTAAATTTTTCTCATCGAGATATATAAAACATGATTTATAATAAATGTTAAAATCAAATAAATTAAAATTTTCTCATTTTCACAAATTAGAAATGAGAAAATATTATATTTCTGAATCTAAAAATTCTTACAAAAAATGAGAATGTTTTTATTTTCACACATATATGTTAAGGTCCTTTTTTTTTTTAAAACTTTGATTTATCTATTTTTTTTGACATTGACTAGTCTCAAACATGTGTAGATTTGAAAGCCTTCATTTTTACCACCAGTGCGTAGGTCAGTAGGCACGGGACTGTTCTAGCTTAACCAACATGTCGAGTTCAAGTCTTGAGTATGCAGCTGTACTTTGGTAGGGAGAGCTTTATCACCATATGTGGTCTTTTCTAGCTCGCTCCGGATTAGTTGTGGTTACGCGGACACTGAGGGTTTAGACCAAAAAAAAGAAAACCTTCATTTTAGAGAAAAGAAAAACGCTTTAGTAAAAATGAGAATGTTTTTATTTTATTTTTATTTTTAAAATTAAAATATTTATAATCACAATATAATAAAATAAAATCTCATATTATTTGGTTCTCTATTGTGATTTGTCTTATTATTTATTTAATAGCTTAAAAGGTATAAGATTTCTCAATCCTCACTTGTGAAAATGAAAATATTCTCATTTTATTGTGAAAATGAGAATTTTTCGTTATTTAGATTTTGATATTCAATATAGATTTTGTTTTATAGATCCCAATGAACAAGTTCTAAAAATGATGCCAAAATTTCTAGTTTTCTAACAAAATTATTAATTTTAAAACAAAAATAAAATGACATTTAAGAAAAAAAAAAACCCTACTTGCATCATTCTCCTTAACATGAAAGGAATTCGTCCTCGAATTTTAAAAGTGAGGCATACATGTTTCTGTCAGGGTTGTATACTAAACATCATAGATTTAATTTGGTTTTAGCATTTAATTTTATTTTAATAAAATTATTTTTTTATTTTATGAGAATTTTAATGAGTAATGAATGCAATATCATTTATTTAATATTATGCATGGATGTTCTTTAGTTTGTACAATATTTAATCTGGTGTGTAGAGTACGACTTGTACACAAAAGATCAGATTATAGGTTTTCACAGAATATAAGTTTTGTTAACAGTTTAGATGGAATTGGGCAAACCATCAATACGACTGTAGCAGAGAGTTTTAGTAGACCTTTCTTGGTTACGGAGAACAAATAATAGCGTTGTCTATTGTTCCGACTCGCTGTTTTAGAATACTTTGTGTGTATTGAACAGGACCACATTGGGGTAATTAATTTTATACTGACTATATAAATTAATTTACATTCCATAATTATTGTAAGTGCTTATACTCTTAATTCCAAAATAATTATTATTTGCGTATATTTAATATTCGTTATTTTGATTCATTAGAGGGTGTGATCTTTTATGGATCAATAATCCCAGTGAGTTGGATAACGGTATTAAGTATATGGTGAATATTAATTATTGACAGAATTCATGTCTCGATTGCTTGGGATTTACGATATTCCCTTAAGAAAATTTATAAGTTTTAACTGGGTCAAACCCTGTAGGTGAATTTAATTATCCAGCAGTCAAATAAGTTAAGCGAAAGGATTTAAAATTTTTTAAAGATGTCGATTAAATTAAATTATTAGTAATTAAATTTAATTGGCGGCTATCGAAAATCTTAATATGAGTTAAGCATTTAATAACAGGAGCTCAATGCAAATTGGTCATGAAATTATGGTTAAGAGTGCAGCTATAATTTTTTAGTATTATGAATTATAATTTAGTATTTTATAAAAATTACAGAAAATGCTATAAGATTTTTATAATTACAGAAATCGCTGAGAGGTTTGTATATTTGCAAAAATCACTGAATGGGTATCTGGGTTATACTAGAAATCTATGTTGTAATTATTTCACAGGTCCCTACTGCAGCCTTATAAATATGCGGGTAGACTAAACCAAATTCATAAGTTGCCTTTTAAGACAAAGGTTATCCAGGTTCTGCCGGTTTTAGTTCTCGAAGGATCGTAACCCACACTACGCTCGAAAATCGCATCGAAAATATAGTAAAAGGTCTGACCGGAGTTGCAACTTAGGAAATCAAAATTCCTAGTTGAAGAATCAACCAAAACGTATTCATCTGAATTAACTGTAGTGGCACGGACTTTTATTTTGATCGTTTGACATCATTTTTTTTATCTGGAGCCTATTTCAGCGATTACTTGTCCAGTTTTGTTTTTCAAAAAATTATTTATAAATCAATAATTTTGGCAATTTGCCTCCAATAATTGGTATCAGAGCCATTTTGATTTTGTTTACGGTTAATCGAGGGGCCGGTTAGATTTAGAACTGTGCTAACTTTGTTTTGCAGGCGTTCTAATTCTGATTTTATGATTATTATTTTATTCATATTTGATTGAATAGTTGAATGATGATTATAATTTATTTTTAATCACAAGGGTTGATCGTGATAGTTTTAGTCTTTTTAGATCGAATGTGAGCCTACAGAACATAAGTTTTCGATGTAAAATTTTTTATTTTTTAAAATATTTTTTAGAATATTTAAGAATAGATTTGAATATCTAAGAACACGAAAAACAGGCGGCAGTATAACCGACAGCACCGGCGGTGGTTTTGGATTTTTCGGGCCACAGATTGTAGTGATTTTTACATGATTTTGCTACTATTTTTTTAAATAAGTTTTTGTAGATTTTATGCATTAAAAATAGCAGTAAAATAAGTCCTAAAACAGTTGGAAAAAACCAATAAAAATAGCCACCACCGCCGGCGGCGGTTCGGGCCCAATTTTGGTGGTTTTTTCAGGATGTTTTTGGGACTAATTTTTGAGCAATTTTTTTTGAGCATAATACAGAAATAGAACTAACTGAAAAAACAATCCAAAACAATGAAAAAAATCAGACGAAAAACAGCATAGAAAAAACCGCAATAGGCGGCAATTTTTGGCGGCGGAACCGGGCTGTTTTGGGGCTGTTTTTGTGCTTTTTCAGAATTATTTTTGAGGCATTTTTTAAAATAACATGTTTCTGGATATTAGTACTAAAACATGAGAAAACGGGAACCAAAATGACCACGGAAAAACGCAGAACAAGCGGCGGCAACAGGCGGTGGCGCAGGCTGTGCGACGGGGCTATTTCGGGAGTCATCAAAAACTATTTTTTGAGCTGTTTTTTAACAGTAGTTTTTACTTTAAAATAGTTTTTTTTATAAGCTATTTTTTTTAAAAAAAAATGGGATTGAGAACAGAGTTCAAACGAGGCAGCAAAAGTCGCCTGAAGTGGCGGCATGCGGTGATGCCGGTGGGCCAGTAGTGTTACTGTATTATAGGTCTCTCAGGGCAACTTTTCTAATATGTATTAATCCAAATAGTGTTGTATTTGTATTACACCGCATATCGAGAAATTCTGATACAACTTGGATATCGGAAGCTAATTCAGATAAGAATTAAAAGATTACGAGTTAATCTTTGAACAGGAGACTGAAACTCAATAGAGTTTTTATTTGATCATAAAATCGGGATATATACATATCTTGCATTTATATTATTTTAAATTGCGTGGATGATGTATATCTGTTTTATTTATTCCTATTAATTTAATTAATTTGAAAATTTTAGTTTTAATTAATATTTTGTAATGAAAAATAAAATTAAGTTTTTTTTAATTAAAAGTTTTTTAATTAAATAGAAAAATTTTAGATATTTTATTTTTACAAAATAACTTATTTAAGATAATTTTTTAAAAATTAGATATCTTGAAAAAACGTGAATATTAATTTTAATTTTTAGATTAATTAAATGAAAAAATATTTAATCTTAATAAATTATTTTTTTGAAAAATGTGTAACATAAAAATAAAATATTTGAATGCCATCAATCAATACCTTAGCTATAAAACAAAGGAAAAACTGTGCATTCATCGGTAATTTTATTTGTTACGCATTAAAATACGAAAAGATGGTTTGACAAAATTAGAATATTTTGGATCGTGTACACGAAAATATGTTTTGAAATCTTTCGGATCGTGTGGTTTTTAAAATTAATAAATTTATTTTAATTAAACGAATTTTTATAATACTCAAAAATATTTTAAAAATTTAAGTGGGAGAAAATTTATTTACAGATAAATCCCGCGGTCTCCATCAACAGTTCGTAGGTGATGTAATTAATTCTACGTGTTGGTAGTAAGGTCTTTCTCCCTATTGGACTAGATTAATTGCGATATTACTAGTACAAATCTCCTTTAGGGATAATTCTGGATAATTGTTAGTGTGGATCAGTTCTTCATCTGAAGGGTTCATTGCGAAACGATTGATTTGGGATTAGGTGGTGATTAACACTTAACTGTAATATTAGTTCTAGGCAACCCAAGAGGGGGTGAATTGGGTCTTTAAAAATAAATAATAATTTTAAAAATCTTTTTCGAAAACCTTCTAATAATGCAAACAAATATAACAATTTAATTAAAGATTAAAACAATGTAAGTATTAAAGAGGTTAGGGATAGAGAGATTGAACCGGACACCAAAGATTTATAGTGGTTCAGCTTTTTCCAAGCCTACGTCCACTCCTCAAGTTCTCCCTTGAGTATTTCCACAATATAGAATGCTTCACGGGTGAATTTGAAGACTTTACAACTTCAAGACTTCACTTGAGTAATGCAAATATTTACGGGCACATTCAAAGGTCTAACACAGCTTCAAGGAGATTCTATGAAAACAATCTCTTATTTTCTTCTAATCTCTCTTGAACTCTTCTTTGATGAGATTTACTTACTCACTCAAAGGAAAAAGGGTAACTCACTATTGAATACAATAAATGAAGAGTATTAATGAGAAACAGTCACTCTCTTTACAGAAATGATTTATAATAAATGAAAAGGTAAAGAGAGATGAGAAACAACAGCTGGAGATTCAGCAATAAATGAGGGCTTGAGAATTCTGAGTTTGATTCAAGCAATAGAATAGTAAATGTAAGTCTCTAGGCTTTGTAAATGCTGAGAAGTTACTCTTTAAATAAACTTTTGCGCATTTATGACTGTTGGAGGTAGGTGGGAGCAATAAATACCAAAAATTCAACCGTTGAGGTTTGCCACGAATTTGAATTTCCGTCGTTGGTGTCGACACAAATACCTTTGGTGTCGACACAAATACCTTTAGTGTCGACACAAAGTGTCTAGGACAGGAATCTTCAAGTGGATAGGTCGACACAAATCTTCTGAAGGGTCGACACAATTCCTACACACTACCTTACTGTTGGAAGCAAAACTGCCAAGATCATTATTTTTGCAAACGATTTTTGATAAAATATTACCTGGACGGGCAAACGCCGAAACGGACTCCAGATAAAAATTTTGACTTCGAACGATCAAAATAAAACCCGTGCAACCAAAGTTAATTTAGAAAAATACCTTTTGTCGATCGATTCTTCAACTACGATTTGATTTCGAGTTGAAGCTCCTTTTAGATCTTCTACCGTATTCCTGTATGCAATCTTCGAACGTAGTATGGGCTACGGACTATCGAGAACTCGTACCGACACTACCCAGATATATTTTAGTCTTGAAAGACAAAATATAATATATCAATGATATGAAACTGGTTCAGCTTACCCGCATATATATAGGGCTACAACAGGAACCTAGGGAGTAATTATGAGTAAAATTTCTAGTGGAACACAGATACCTACTAGTGATTTCTGCAATTATGGAAAGACGCAGCGGTTTCTGTAATTTTTATAAAACACTGAATTACAGTTCACACCACTAAAGAACTGTAATTGCACTCTGACCCATAATCTCAAGACCTTCTTGCATTGAGCTCGTGTTATTAAATGCTTACCATTTCTTCCCACGTTAAGATTTTTGATAACCGCTAATTAAATTTAATTACTAACAATTTAATTTAATCGGCATCTTTATATTCTTTAAACTCTTCCGCTTAACTTATTTGACCGCCGGATAATCAAATCCACCTACAGGGTTTGGCCTGATTAAAACTTATAAGCTTCCTTAAGAGGGTATCATCAATCCCAATCTTTCGGGACGTGAATTCTGTCAATAATTAATATTTGCCATATAAATAATACCGCTATCCAACTCACCTGGATATAAACCCATATAAGATCGCACCCTCTAATGAATCAAAATAACGAATATTATATTAAATATATGCAAATTAATAATTATTTCAGAATTAAGAGGATAAGCACTATTAATAATAACATTGGCGTGTGAATTAATTTATATAGTCAGTATAAAATTAATTATCCCAAATGTCCCGTTCAATACACATAAAGTGTACTAGCACAGAGAGTCGAAACAATAGACGACGCTATTATCTGTTCTCTGTAACCAAAATATGCCTACTTAAACTCTGTGCTACAGTCGTACAGATAGTATGTCCATTTCCATCTAAACTGTGAACATAAAACTTATATTCTACAAGAACCTAAATCTGATTTTCTGTGTGTAAGCCGTACTCTACACACCAGATTAAATACTATACAGAATATCAGACATCCATGCATATCAAAGAAATGATATACATACATCACTCATAAAGATTCTCATAAAATATAAAATTAATTTTATTAAAATAAAATTAAACAATAAAAATATAATTTTCAGTATACTAACCCTAACAATCCCCTACTTATACTTAAAACCATGTTGCCATACATCTGACTCCCATGCCCTGTACATGACTATCAAAAGTTTTAGCCGGTAAGCTCTTTGTAAATGATATGCAAGGTTGTATCCTGATGTAATCTCAATATCTGACTGGAAATATGAGTCTGTGTACCCCAAAGGTACTAGACTGTCTGCCTAGTAAATCAACATATAATCTTTAGTCATTTTCAGGTACTTGATTATATTCTCTACCGTAGTCCAATGCTCCTGCCATGGGTTAGACTGATATCTGCTAATCATGCCAACGACAAAGAAGATGTCGGGTCTAGTGTAAAGCATAGCATACATGTGGCTTCCTACTGCTGAAGCATAAGGAACCACTTTCATCTTCTCTATCTCATCAAGTTTCTTATAACACTGATCCTTGGATAGAGTGATTCCATGCCTAAAAGGGAGAAACCTTTTCTTGAAATCTTGCATGTTAAAATGAGCAAGGATATCATCGATATACTTTGCTTGTGATAAGCCTAACATCCTTTATTTCTGATCTCGCACAAGTTTGATCCCAAGGATGTGATTGGCTTCTCCCAAGTTCTTCATATCGAATTGCCCAGATAACCATACTTTAACCGTAGATAATGCCCCCACATCGTTT
>JAUMHN010009665.1:0-10069 GCA_032360265.1 Heliamphora ciliata | reverse complement strand
CACAGTTTGTAATCTACAGAGGAAGACTAAACAAAAGGGGATATCAGGGAGTCAATAAGCTTTGTGTCGATACAGAAGAGGGAGGCGAGGTGATGAGAGAATTTATAGAGGAGTTTGCAGACCTCACATGAGTGGGATAATGCTAGCTAAGAAGATCCTGCACTAAGAGTATTTCTGGATGACAATAGAAATGGATTGCCACCTGTTCGTTTGGAGGTGCCAAAAATGCCATATCCATGCAAACCTCATGCATATACTGCCGTCTCAACTTTATAACCAGATCTTGCCTTGGCTATTCTCAGTTTGGGGAATCGATGTAATAGGAAAAGTTTCACCCAAGGCATCGGATAGGCACGAGTTTATTCTCATGGCAATTAACTACTTCACGAAGTGGGTCGAATCAGCCTCTTACTCAGCTCTGAAAGCCTCCCAAATAGCTAGGTTCATTAAGAAAAATCTCATCTGTTGGTACAGAGTTCCACATGAGATAATTTTTGACAATGGTTTCCACTTTCAAAGAGAAGTTCTTGACCTCTTTGAAGAGTATCGATTCATTTGCCACAAGTCTTCACCGTACAAATCATAAACCAATGGAGCTATGGAAGCTATAAATAAGAATGTGAAGAAGATTCTATAGAAAATGATAAAGGGAAGCAAAGATTGGCCGAAAAGGTTGCCATTTGCATTTGGGGGATACTAAACATCGATTAGAACTTCTATTAGAGCAACGCCCTATGCTTTGGTCTATGGAATGGAGATAGTTCTGCCTATAGAATTGGAATTCCCATCTCTAAGAATAATAGCTGAAAGTGATATCCCCGAGTCAGAATGGCAGAGGGACAGGTTCGAAGAGTTGCTCCTGTTTGACGAAAGAAGGTTTAGAGCCCTGTTTCATGTTCAAGGATACCAGAGAAGGATAGGTCGGACATTTAACAAGAAGGTTAAGTTTCGAAACTTGAAGGAAGGTGACTTAATCCTCAAAGAGATAGAGCTCCAATCTTTTATCCAAGGGGGAAGTTCAAACCTAATTGGGCCGAACCCTATCTCATTAAGACCTTAATGTCAAGAGGCACTTCCATCCTTATGGATTTAGACGGAAACATTTTCTCTACGCCCATCAACTCGGACTAGCTCAAAAGTTCTACCTTTAAGGGAAAGCCTGCAAAAGGAGAGCGCCAATACTCGAGTGTAACCCGAGCCTCGAACTACGTTATAGCCTGATTCTTTTTCTTCGAGATACGTAGGCAGCTTCTGTCAGAAGTTCGGCCCAAATCATTAAAGTTGAAAGTCTCCCTTTGTGACCGTGTTTCAAGTAGTATGATCAATATAAAAACTCATTTTAAATTTTTTTAATAAAATGGTTATATTGCAAGAACAAAAATCTAAGGAACAAGTTCTAAAAGTCACCATAAGTCAGAAGTGGAGAAACCTTCATTAATGAGTTTTACCAATATAGTTTTTAAAAGTAAGAGAGGCTCGCAAGTCTTCATCCTAAGAAATTAAAAAGGGAAACTAGCAAAATATTGAGGTACAGCAAAGAAAAATCAAGTCCTCCTTCTCTTTGCATCCCCTTCATGTCCTACCATGTGCTCTATCTCCGTTTGCAGCCAAGCCTTGTACTCGCAGATAACCCACTGTTAAAATTCTCGCCAACCAATATCATCAGTCGAGAAGACCAAGCCCGTTGGTATTGACCCAAGAAGGGGGCCCGATGCGAAGAACTGTACAGATAGCTCACAGCAGTCTCGGGGCAGGTCTGAGTATGCCTGAACTGACAAAGAATACGATAAGGATGATATAAGGTGGCCAGCTTCAAGCTGACCAACAAGACCCCCGAGTGGCCCATAATCGCAGTAGCCATGGAATATATCTTCAGTCAAGGGTATAACCAGGAGATATCCTCCCTGGTCAGAGAACTCAGGTAATCTTGCCAAGTTGCCTCGGTTGAGGATAGGTGATAAACTTGACGACGAGTAAAGAATTTCACGCTATAACTGTCAGACATAGGCTTCTTCAGCAGATTCACCTTCTCCATCAGCCAAACCTGAGAGAAACAAAGAAAAAAAAGAGCTGAGTGAAAAAATTTAAGAGAATAAAGAAAAAGGAGAGCTAAGTGAAAAAGTTTAAGAGAATAAATAAAAGAAGAGCTGAGCAAAAAAAATAGAGAGAAAATACAATAAGAGGGAAGCTGAGTGGGAAAACCTGAGAGAAATACAGAAAAAGGAGAGTTAAGAGACTACCTACAACAGGAGAGCACTACCGACAAAATAAGAGATACCCTTAGTGTGGATTGCATCAAGCCTAAGTACTGTCTCAGCAAGAACTAGCAAGATAGGGTCCCAGCTCTCGTGAATCTGATGAGCCACATCTATCAATGAAGAGCTAGCCTGCCCATTCGAGGGTCTCAAGAGGAAGCGAGCCAGAAGACAGATGCAAAGAGCATACCGGCGTTGAAGATGAAAAGAGAAGTCTCAACACCAAAACGGAATACATGTACCTCAGGGTCCCACAGCTGGGCAGCTCCTCGCAGAAGATGCCAATCGACCCTCAGTTCGCAAAGAGAACAGCGCATCTAAACCAAAGTTGAGGAAGTTTTTGCACTCAACTAGGGAAAAGTTGCTCATCTAAGCCGACAGAGAGTTGTTGTAAGAGTGGGCCATGAGGGATACAAAGAAAATGCAAGATGTCCAGAATAGTGGCCAAAACAGTTTCCCCTTTTATAGATCCAGAAATTGAGGGAACCTGTAGAATCTGGTCAAAATTTTGTGCCAAAAACTTTTATTACGGCCGCCACCTTTTTCGAACGACTGTCAACTTGTAACCGAACGGCCGTCGACCCTTCTTCCCAAACCTTACGGCTATGGCATCCCAATGTCCAAGCCGTGAACTTTTTTCCATAAACGTTCAGGCCGCCATATCCAAAACAAATGGCCACAAGATTATTTCTCACGGCCGTAACTTTTTTATACTTAGGTTTTGATAGCTTATCCCCATTTTGCCAATGTGCCCCAGACTATAGTTATGAATCTGTTAGCAACTCGCAACAAGAAAAGTAGTTTTTATGGAAAAACCACAATCATGAATCACATCATCATGCATAATAGAAATCTAAGCTTTCAAAAGTTAATTTCATAACATAATAATAATAAGGCATCCATGATAATCAAAAACCGTAAACCATAGGGCGTGAAGACCCAACCCATCAAAAGTAAAGTAATGTGTGTATGTGTATGTTGTGTATGTTGCTGGAGTGGTCACATTCGATGTGAGTTTTGTTTCGGTGCGTCGGTGGCGTGAGTGGAACCTTGGTTCAATAGCATGTGGATAACCTTAGTATTAGTGAGATCTTTTTCGCGGAGGCAATCGGTATTAATGTTTATCCTTCGAAAATATGTTTGTGTTGTGAGATGTCATTCTTGGGGAGATTGTTGGTGGTTGACAGAGAGGCAGTCGACTCGAGTTCTAATGTTGAATTTCGGAGATGAGATTTCCTAAGAGGGGGAAGTTGTAGGGACCCAGTTCCTTTTAATTTGAGAATTTATTAAAACTTGTTTGAGACTTGTAGTGGAATATGGAAGAATGTTTAATTTTATGAAAGAATTAAAATTTGACCATGATAATGAAGGATGAGGATAATTGTATGCTTGGTAATGAACGAGAACAATTGTTTTGAGTTATTTCGATGAGTTTTGAGGTATTTAGACTAAATTTTGAAATTTTATATGATTCATTTCTTAGGGTTCGCGCACAGCGGTGACAGCTCGAGTGGTCACGAGTTCGCTCGAGTGGACAGTCGGCGAAGGGGGTTTTAAATTTCAAGACAAAGGCTTCCTTTCTCATTTTTTCTTCTCTTATCTCTCTTTAATACTTGATACATCTGATTTTGAACTTCCTTGAGCTCCTCTTGCTCCATTGTTGGCTCCTTGCTCTTTTCTTGGTTGGACACCTGTTGGAGGTTAGAGATACACGTTGGGAGCTTCCATTCTACCGTTCGGTTGGTGATTTTCTTGGTTGGAGCTTACTAGAGACTTGTTTCTCGTGGATTTGTCATCCAAGAGGTAGGATCTAAGACTAACTTTGTTTATTATATGGATATGGGTTGTATAGATTGTTGTATTTACTTAAAAGCTTGAAAATGTATGATTTTGGGAATCCTATGTTGGAGTATGATGCTAAAGCATGATAGTTTATGGATTTGAGCATGATTCGTGTTAAATCTATTCTATCTTGTGTTGTTGTTGGAAATGCTTTAGTTTGGAATATGAGGAGTCAGAGTTTTTATTTTGTTAAACCTTGAACAAATTAGAGGTTTTTGGGTTGGCGAACTCAAAAGGTTAAATTGACTTGATTTTTGATAAATTAGAGGTTGTGTTAACCTATTTGTTTATAAATTTCATGAATTTTGAGCAAATGTAAAAATCATAAAATGGTGGGTTAGAGATTTTGAACAAATCATATGAATTTGGCGAAATGTGAAAATTATGAGATGATTGATTTGGGCTTTGAGCTAAATTAACTTGAATGTATAAAACATGAGAATATAAGGAATTGTTGATGATTAAGAACCTAATTGGGTTGGGTTTGACTAGAGGAATCGGGTTTGACGGTTGGACTCGTGTTAATGTAAATGTAAATGATCTAATTAAGATACTGTATGATTTAATTAGATACTTCAGTTGGGCTCGAATAGCTACTCGGTGAAAGATCGAAAACTTACATAATATATGATATGCCCTTCCATCAAGTTAATCTCCGTAAAAGCGCACTCTGGGTGGCCCACCCATCAATGTTTTTGAGAAAAATCGAAAATGTGTGTTATCTGTATCAGGCTATAGAATGGGTATTTATCCATTAGGCCTCGTGTGGCCCGGTTATGATAACTACGCATGAGTCTATTGACGCCGTCTGGGTTTTGGTACTTAATTAAATCAAGAATTGGTTTGGATTTAAAAAACCTTGGTTAATGCTTGGGAGTAATTGAAAGTATGAAAATCGTGAATAGAATTGGATTTACAAAACCTTAAATGAACAGTTGGAAATTGTGGTAAATGTTAAAGGTTATTGGGAATGTGAAAACATTGGAACGGTTTGAAAATAATAAGGAAGTGGAAGGCTAAAACCATGGTGATGTGTTTGAGAATGAAATTGGTTTGTTTATGAAAACTCGGTTATGTGAATGAAAACTTGTTTAAAAAATGGACTTAGTTTTTGGATAAAACTACGTGGTGCATTTCACATAACCATCCTCGCATGTCATGCATTTGTTCATCTTTAATCTATTTCCTATGAACCTCGGCTCATGTTGTTTAAAACATATTTCAGGTGATAACGAGAAGCCCGTGATCAAATAAGAAGAATGGACGTGGTGACCTTTTGGGTTATTTTGATTAGAATTGTATATTATTACTGTAATTCTTTTTCCATACTTGAGAGTTGTATTTGGGTCGATGGAACCTGTTTTCTAAGGCCCTGAGGCCATCTTTCCATGAATTTTATGCATGAGAGGACGTTGGGTAGGCATGTCGGGTTTAAATTCCTTGGTTTTCGTATGGAATTCTATAGTTTAAAATGACAGTTTTCAAGTTTTGCGAAGTTGAAAGTTATTTCAATGTTAAATGAATATTTTTGAAACTTTGTTTTAAAAAAGGTTTTGTTAGGTATCTTTTGGGCAGCCTTTGGGGCATATGTTGGTATATTTGGGGTTTTGTTTGCAAATAAAAAACTCTCTTTTACTTCTATTATTTATGGAGAAATTGAAAAGTGATGATTTTTTATTCAAACAAAGTTTGGTTCCGATGATCCTCTCGACTCAGTTTTGGTTTAAAGCCTTTTATTTGGTTTTCTTTTCCATTTATATCGTGGAGTTTATGATTACAAAGTCGAAGTGTGACATTGTACCTCCCTTGTAAAGTTGGGTTCGAGCAGCTTCTCTACGTCTTCCAATATGGCCTCTGCATGTTGTGGCGATGACCTCCTCATGCATTAGACAATGGGTTTGTGGGTTAGATTGACGTTCAGCTCATGGTATATGACCTCGGGGTCATTGCCTGGCATCTCATATGGTGTCCAAGCGAACACTTCAACATTTGATTTTAGGAATGCCACAGGTTGGACTCCTCTTGCGTGGCCAAACTAGTATCGAACAAGAAAAATGATCTAGCTCATCCTTTGTGAGCATGATTTTCTTTAGAGGCTCCACAACCTTCTCTATTGGTACTCGGTCTACATGCTCCAAGACCAGTCCATCCTGTACTTCCATGACACAGACCTTCTCATCGGTGGATGAGCTGGCCTTTCCCCGTATCGCTTCCATGAAGCACTGCCTGACCATGTATTGATCTCCTTTATCGGTCTCCACACCTTGAGCCGTTGAGAACTTCAGCATCTGGTGGTAGGCTAATGGGATGGCTTTTAATTGGTGTAGCCATGCCCTCCCCATTATGGTGTTGTATGGGGGCGACACGTCAACCACTAAGAACTTAGTATTCTTTGTCCATGTCCCTGCTCTGACAGGCAAAGTGACTCGACCCATGGAGAGGATTGGCTAGCCATTGAACCTGACCAGAGGAGTGCGTGACCTCTAGAGGTCTTCCTTTTGTGCCCCAACTTAAAGAATAGATTGGAGTACATTACCTCGGTCGAGCTGCCTTGGTTTACCAGAGTACACTTCACATCCTACCTCCCAATGAACAAATTCACCACCAATGCATCATTGTGTGGGTGCTCAACCCCTTCCATGTCTGCATCTGTAAATGTAACCTTACCTACTGAGTACTCACTACTATGCGTTTTCCTCTTGCTCAGCTCACTAGTCTCGAGGTGAGTCTGTATAACCTCCCTCTTGTCGATGACTTCCCTACTCTTCGAGCAGACCTGATTTGCTGTCCTAGTCCAAGGTGCGACATGAATGACGTTAATGATCCCTACTAACCCGTCCGTGTTTGTTATGTGTTCTGGTTGCGCAGAGGCATGTCTTTTAACCCTAGTCTTTTCTCGGTCAATGAACTGGCCGAGTTGGCCTACTTTCATCAGGTCCTCCCGATGCTTTCTGTATGCTTGGTAATTTTTCGTGAGGTGCCCATGGTCCTTGTGATAAGAACACCACTATTTCTAATTTCTGATGCTCGAGTGCCCCATCATCTTGGGTGGCCTAGTGAACTATGGCTTATCCTTGATATAAGGGAGGAGTTTGTAAATAGGCTCCTTGTACATCATGTTGGCCACCTCATAACTAGCCTTTGGCTCATCTTTTTCGAGCTTCTTATTGGACTTTATGTTGTCTTTCTTGTCAGCTCAGCTCTCTTTGACTTGCACTAGCACCTCAGTGGCGGATCCCGTCATGTCTTCATCCACCTTAGCGTATTACTCGATCCTCTACATCAAGTCGGCCATACCAATCACTGGCTTTTTAGTGAGGGACTGCCTTAGTTTGTGAGTTTTATCCAAGACTTGTATGTGGCTACGACCACCTGCTCGTTGCAGTCATCGATATCATTTAACGTCTCCTAGTAGCGCCGAGCATAGCACCTCAGTGTTACTAAAAATCATGCCTTAGTTTATGAGTTTTGTCCAAGCCGAGCATAATTGCATACTAAAAACCATGTTTTGAATTTTTGGTATTGAATTTATTTATTAAAAAAAATTATATTGCTTTACATTATTTATTTAATGTACATGGGTGTATTTATTCTACATAGTAGTTATTCTGGTGTGTAGAGTTTGGCGTACACACAGAAGACCAACTTATCAGCTTTTGTAGAATATAAGTTTTTGGGACACAGTCTTAGATGGAACTCGGCACACCTTCAGTAGGGATATAACACAGTGTTTTAGTAGATCTGTCTTGATTATGAGGAATTGTATAGTTTCGACTATAGTTCTGATTTACTGTGCTAGTTCACTTTGTGTGTATAGAATAAAATAATGTTGGGGTAATTATTTTTATACTGACTATATATAAAATAATTTGCACCCCATGATTACTATGAGGGCTTGTGCTTTTAATACCAAAATAATTATTAGACACGTATATTTAATGTTTGTTATTTTGATTCATATAAGGGTGAGATTTTGTATGGGTAAATAAGCCCGGTGAGTTGGATAATAGCATTACATATGTGATGGATATTAATTATTGACGGAATCCACGTCCTAAATATGGCTTGATGATATTCCTTAAGAAAGCTTAAAAGTTTTGATTATGTTAAATCCAGCAAGTGAATTTTATAATCCAGCATATCAAATAAATTAAGCGGAAGTTGTTAAGGAATTATGGAATAGGTTGATTAAATATAATTGTTAGTAATTTAATTTAATCGAAGGCTATTTGTAATCTTAAAGTGAAAAAATAAATAAATATTTAATAACAAGAGCTCAAAAATTAATTTTATGATAATAAGACTAGGAGTGTAATTATGATTCTTTAATGATATCAATTGTAATTTATGTTTTTAGAAAATTAATCATGGGCTGAATTGAGTTTTTCTAATTATATTAGAAGTCCAAGTCTTATTTACAACTTAGGTCCTTGTCGTAGCCTACATATAAGCCATTATAAGCCTAGCTGCTAGATATACGTGTGATACACATATCAGTTCTCATATTCCTTAGGGTTTCCCCATCTTATGAGAATTAGAGAAAAAGGAAAGAAAGCTAAATAGGGTTTGGAACACGAAATATTAAAGCCCATACTTTGTTCGTGTTTTAGCTTTCGAAAATATGATACAAGATCTTAATTGGAGACAAGATCCACCGATTCACGTGTTGATCTTGAAGTTCAAGTTTAAGTGCTGAAACGAGATTATATCAGTAGGATCTTGCAGGTATAATCCTTATTCCGCCTTTGTGGATGTACTGGATTTCGTTTCATGTTGTTTCGAAAAACTTAGTTATCGCCTGTCCAGATGGTTTTGTGCAGTAAGGTTTTTTGGGTTCTAATGTTCTATTTTCAATGCTGTTGTTGATTTGATTCGTATGCATCATCATTGCTTTTTGGGATTCCGATCCCTTTAATCAGAGCTGTCTTTAATACTGCATATGGGTTGAATCAATGTCATGCTATCCATATCTGTTGATCTTCGTATATGGGTTTGGGTAGACTACAACTATGCTAACCTCCATTTAGTAGCGTTCTATCCTGGCTTTATGTCGCACTTGTTGTATATATCTTGTATACATGGCTTTGTGTGATTGCTTTTGGTTTTCATGATGTTTGAATTATGGTCATTGAAAGTAAACTCTATTGGAGGTATAGGATCATTGTAATCTTTTTTCTCCTGTAGATTTTGCGTGTAAACTGTGAGACCCTGTACCATTTCATTTTTTATATATATGCATATTTGGTGTCTTTCAACACGTTTAGACGTTTTCGCTTTAATATGCTCATATGCGTTTTGATTTATGTTTTGGTTTATCTGAGCATGCTGGGTTGGTCCCGGGGGTTGTAAGGAGTTTCGGTGCAAATTTTAAAAATTCAAAAAAAAAGATATTTTGGAGGCATATAAATATCAAGAGTTAGATATTTTCCAAAGATATTTTCAAAAATTAACTCCTAAGTTTCATCTAGTTTTTTCTCTGCCTTCTCTCTAACTTCTCGAGGGTCCAGGGCTTGATTTTTCACGATCCAATAGCCGATCCCTATTGTTGGCATTGTGGTCTATGCATCCATCTTGACGAAATTTTATTCCAACGAAGCTCGATTTTGCACATGGATCGAGGCATCGAGTTTTGACTCACCGAGGTAGGATTATAAACAGTATAACTGTTAAAGGGTTCTATGTGTAATCATACGTGTTTCTACCATTTTCAAACGCATGATAATCGACTTTGTTTCAAATATGGGTTTTTGGTTGTAAAACCTTTTTTCATTGTTTTCGGTGGATGCAAGTGTGTTTCGAGAGTTTTCTTTCGAGGTTTTGATGTTGGGGTTGGACGTGTGGATGCCCGAGGGTGTTATACGGATGCTTAGAGGCTTGATTTGGGGTTTGGAAGTAAAAACTGTGGCTTAAAATCATTTTCTGGGGAAGGTCAGTCGACTGGACCATGGTGGTCAGTCGACTGGATCTTGCTT
>JAUMHN010009655.1:0-10069 GCA_032360265.1 Heliamphora ciliata | reverse complement strand
AAGGGGAAGACATAAACAATGCACACAACACAAGCTAAGCAACCAAAACCCTAAGTTACCTGATTTAGTGGGCTTACTAAGATTTTGCCTCTAACTTTAAAATACTACAACTAATTGTAGAAAAATGATATTAAAGTGATTTTTATGTCCAGTCCTAGATTTTTGAGTTATCATTCATAAAAAATTGGTTTGAAGTGACTTCGTTGGGTAGAATTCCAGATATATCATTTTTACTAAAGAGTGTCAGATCTTGACCACTCTGAGTTACAGACTTAAAAACCATAAGTTAGAGTGAGAACCGACCTTGGGTTGAAACATAAAACTTGTAGAGCATATATTTATCTTTATTTCCACCCAAAAGGAGCCAACAATATAAAGTCTTGATAGGTCAAAGCGCTTCCAAAAGTCACTGCTGAGATTTAGTGACTGACAGACCTCTCTGTCACACATTTTTTTGAGACCTAAAACCTAACTTTTTAGAAGCCAAATCCAAATGTAGTAAACATGAAAATTGTACCTAACATATTAAACTAATTACTGAGTAAGAACTAGCCCAAACTACATTCGGATGATATCTCAAAGGTTTTGAGCATTCTCTGTTAAAAACACATTCTGCAAACTCTTTTTAGGCTGACTGAACCCTTTTTATAAATTGACCAAAATCTCAAATGTTTTCCAAACCACTTATCCTAGAACAAAACATGAAACTTGTAGGATACATCTTGAACTAAAACCTCACCAAAAATCAGACCTATAGCGCATGAATTGATATCCCAAAATTGTGGTCAACAGAGACCCAATTTCTGTGTTTTTCTCTGTAAAATGCTGAACTGTTTTTACTTAAATAAAATAAATGACCCCCGTGCCTTAGGATCCAACCTTTGTGATAAACATGAAAGTTGTAGAAAATAATTTTATCTAATTGGTGTTTAAATTTTAGAAATTAAATCAATGCCTAAGTGCTTCAAAACACTGTCGGAACTTTAAAACTAGCAATTAAACTTTTATCTAAAATTGGCCAAGTGTTCGGATAACTTGTTACTTATGGAAATTGAGTGTGTGAACCTTATATAAACATTTTAAGTAATTAGTATATGAAAATAATGCTTTTGATGAAATGACCTTGTGCCGATGGTTCGATCCCATGTCGTATAAATTATGCTTATGTTTCGCAAGCTTGTACTTGATGCTTTAGCAAGTTGTACCATGTGTCATGTCATGTTTATATACCATGCAATGATTAATTTTACACGAGAGGCATATTGAACGTCATAAGCATTCCTACATTTCATCTTAGATTTTTGGAGTCCCTTTGTATCTTTCAAATTGGGTTGAGTGACATGGAAATGTTATACAGTGGTTGTGGGTCTAGGGCGTCCCTAGTTGCCATATTTGATATTGAATTGGAGGTTTTTATTGTAAAAGGGGGATTTAGGCACCATGGGTTCGTCACTAGCATTATTTAGACTTTGGTTTGACGCTTAACGAGTATCCTAGTACTTAATGTGGGACCGTTGACCCATATAAGGGTGGCTGATAACTAGGTGGCCCGCCCCCACGTCGTTGCCATTGAGTAAAACGGTTGAGGCATGTAGCCAAAGAGAGCGTGTACCTTTCGCAATGAGGCTAGGATAGATTAAGTGAGCAATGCCATCAAGTTTACTCTGTAATTCTCGGCGTGAAATTCATGATACTGTTTTGAAAGTGATACATTATCTATATCTCTGCCTCCATTAAATTTGTATTGGGTATTATACGATATGTATCGTAGGATATCTTGTTGTGAGTTTGTTAGACGGTTTAAGAAATTTGCTTCTGGACTTTGGCTCATGGCATTCGTGCCACAGGTAAAGAAGAAGAATTATTTGAAGAAGGCGAGTTCGTTGTAGGAGAAGATTTTGTGGAATAGGGAGAGGGGCAGGAGTCAACAGATCCCAACAGTGCCGCTTAAAGACATAGGATATTAGCTTTTTGTTCAATTTTTCCATGGACATATTGTAACTTTTGTTAAATTTTCTAGATGACTGTAATCATTAAGTACTTTGAACAAATTCTGAACCGTTGATGATGCATTAATTATCATTTGTAATTATGAATGTTTGGTTAGAATATGTCCCTTATATATAGTTACGTATAACTCGACGTGCCTGGAGAACGGGATGTCACAGATAGTCCACGAGGCCATATAATAAGGAGGAGGTTCAAAACCCTAACTTGAATCGAAAATCCTAAGTTCGGTTTGAAAACCCTAAAAAGGTCCAAAACCTTAGCACCTGGAGAGTCTCATAACATTTTAAATGAAGTAAATATCATGAAATAATGAATTAAAAATTAAAAATCCTCATAAATAGGGTAAAATGACCGTTTTACCCCTAATACAACAAGAAGTTTTAAAAAATCTAAATTTTGACACATGGATACCCTAAATCAAGGATTTAAGTACAATTAAGTAGAAAAGGACAAAATAACATCAAAAATGTCAAAAATACACCTTAGTGGCCTACCACCTTGGGAAGTGTGCCAAAAAGTGACTTTTTACTTTTTTTAGATTAAAATGATGAGAAAGATATTAAATTAAGCACTATGATGATCCAATACTTGTTAAACAAGTAATATACATAATAATATAGTGGTATAGGTCAATAAAAGCAAACAAATCATTATTGAAATTCATACACAACAAAATTAGTTAAAAACTCATATATTACCAAAATAGCTTAATTTGACTTAAAATACTACATCTATTTAATTAATTACTATAGAAACTATGATAATACGTGAAAATACTATATTTCTCATAAACATACTAAAATAATAGGTCTCAGTAGGAGAAGACACCAAAAAGATACATCAAATTAACTTTTAATGCATTTTCTTACACAAAAGGGCACGCGCGCAAACCAATGTAAAACCCCTTGATTGATGGGGTATCAGATTTTTGTCCCCCAAACTGATCCCTAGCTATAGTTATCTTCCCCATGTTTGAATTTTAGCCACAAAAGTTGAATCAACTCAAATCAAACTCAAGTCTCATTTATTAAAATGAAAAAAAAAGTCATTTTTTGGTACTTTATGTCCCCCTCTTGTCCCCTTGTCTTTGCCTATATAAAGGAAGCCAAACACCCTCTTCTCTACATGAAAATTTTGGCCAAGTGAGGGAAAGAAACCAGAACTCCTTGATCTTGAGTGTTGGGGTGAGTTTGAGGAAGAAAAAGGAAGAAATCGAGGAGAATTTCGAAAGCTAAGTCCAAATCCATCCTCTACCCTCCTTTGATCTCTCAAACAAGTAAGTAAAATCTATAAATCTTATGTCTAATATTCCTCAAAATTTCCCCCAACACATCCCATTAAACACTTTAAGAATCGAGAACTGAAATCAAACCAAAAAGGCACCGTAGTTGGAAATTTAGGACTGTTATGTTTATGGGTGATATGAGATGTTGTTTTATGTTGTTATCTTTGAGTTTAATGACTTCTAAGTGTGCTGGAGCCTTGATATTAATGTTTAAAATACAAGCATGCAAAGAAATGGAACAAAAACTTGACATGACATAAGTAGAAGACTTGGACCCTAAGAGACTTAATTTTTGAGAACATAGATGTTTCTGCCCTGATATGTGAAAAACCATAACTCAATGTAAAAAATTGATCTAAGAATGTTCTTTATCTCCAGATTTATATTTTTATGTTATCTTTCATCCAAAGTTTATTTCAACTCATTTTCATAAGTAGAACTCGAGATATTGCAATTTTACCAAAGTGTGTCATTTTCTGACTAGTCAACACTACTGACTTGGAAACCCTAGTTTAAAGTGAGATCCAAACTTTGGTCAAAACATAAAAGTTGTATCTAACATGTATATATATCTAACAACAAAAAATGAGCACAAAATATTGAGTGGTGATAGGTCAAAATCCATTTGAAAATCTCTGTTGAGTTTCAGTCCTCAAGAGATACTTCTATCACCTATTTTTGTGTAGCCCAAAACCCATATTTTTAGTGACCTATTCCAAAAGTAGTATACATGAACATTGCAGATAACATATTAAAGTACTCTTTGCCCAAAAATCAGACCTTAAAGCCTTGGGATGATACCCCAAAACTGTTTCAAACCCTCTGTCCAAAACTGGCTCTACTGAGTTTTTGTTGCTGACAGACCCTATTTTCTAAAATGGCCTAAACGTCTAACTTATTCCAAACAACTATCCTTAGCTCTAAACATGTAACTTATTGGGGACATGTTAAAATAGAACATACTAAAAAATGGGCTCATTTGGAATTGATCTGATACCCCAATGTCTATACCAATAGATGCATATTTTTGGCAAAATCTTGATAAAAGTGTTGAACCATTTTTTCTTAGGATGTTTTGTTCACCCTTTTTCTTTAGGTTTTGGCCTTGGTGTTAAACATGAGAGTTGTAAAAAATATTTTTATCTAAATTGTTTTTAAAAATCATAACTTGATTCCAAGTCTAGATACCCCACAACCTTGTCGGCCCTTTTATTTAATACTTGATTTTTGGCCTTAAAAGTTACTAAGTATATGTGTGAGTACCTTGTTGTGAGACCCGAGTTCTATATGATTATTGGTTTGAATTAGTTGAATTGTGTTTCTAAGTGAATGTATGATGATTTAGAATTCATGCAATCATGTTGAATCATATCTTGAGAATTGTAGCTTGTGTTTCACATACTTGTACATTTTGCTTTGTAATTTGTACCATGAACCTTACCTTGCTAGTTGATGTCATGCTATAAATTATTTCATTTGAGATTGATGGTACACATTATGAGCATTGTCACTTGCACCCTGGCATGTTGGAGTCCATATGTGCAAACCGTTGTTGGGATGGGCAGTATTTTGATCGTCGTTCTTGATTCTAAGTCTAGGGCGTCCCTGGTTGCCATTTTTTCAAAATATTTTGGGATGAATCCCTCTTGTACACCCTGGGTGCATCCCCAGTGTTACAAATTTGGTTTATACACCCTGGGTGCATCCTCGGTGTTTGAAATGGTTTATAGATATTGTTGGGCACCATGAGTTCGTCGCTAGCATTCTAGTTTGATGAATTAGATTTTGGGTTGATGCCAAACGAGCAATCTTATTCTTAAGGTGGGTTTTGTGCGCATATAATTTGGCCAGAGGGTTTAGAATAAGGATGTAATTGGCTACCCTATGCCATTACCATCGAGTAAAACAGCTGTGGCATGATGCTCGGTGACACGGTTACTATTCGCAATGAGGCGAGAATAGGTTTGGTGATCAAAGTCCCATCAAGTCTACTCTGGTGATTTTCAGTGTGAAATCCCTGTGATAATCTGGGTGCATGTTGGGTTGGGCAATTGCATTTCATACACGGCATCTCATATGCAAATGTTTATCGACTTAACAGCTATCCTGTCATAATTTTGTCTGTCTTCTTGACTATAAACTGTACTGAGTGTTATATGGTATGTGTTGTGATGAATTTTGTGCCGTAAGATTAATTAGAAGGTTATAGTGTTTTGCTTCTAAGCCTTGGCTCATGGCATTCGTGCGATAAGTGAGGAGGAGTTCTTGGAGGAAGTCAAACCCGAGGGAGAAGAAGAGTTGGAAGAACAGGGTGAGTGCCAAGAGCACATGGATCCTGTTGATGCATTCTGAGGAGCCAAGATCTCTGCTTTTGTTCTTATATTCAGTTTTTCCCGTGCTTAGCGAAATTTTTGAAATTTCTTGGTGAAACTGTAATAGTTATGTAATTTTGAACAGTTCAGAACTCGTTTATGATGTAATAACTATCGTATGTAAATATAAATGTATGGTTACTATATCCCTATATTTATATTTATGTATGTTTCGACTTGCCCGTAGAACGGGGCGCCACAAAAACTTAACATATGATATGCTAGGAGGCTAGAACATAACTTAACCTGAGATTTGAGATTTTTGGCTCTCTGTCTTGATTTTTGAAATATCATAAATAATTTTAAAAAAATGTTCTGAGTGTGTTTTTTATGTCCAAACCTAAATTTTTATGTTATCTTTCATCTAAAACTTGTTTGAACTGATTTTCATGCATAAAACTCGAGATATGGCATTTTTACCAAAACATGTCATTTTCAGACCAGTCTGTGTTTCAATGCCAAACACCATATTTTAAAAAGTGAACCAAGCTTAGGTGTCTTTATGAAAGTTGTAGACACCATGTTTATTTAGCTACCCACAAAATATGAGACTCTTTTGTTGAGGTTTGAAAGGTCAAATCACCTCTGAAACTCTCTAATCATGTTTAGTAATTAAAAGAACTCAGTGTCATATTTTTGTGTGATTCGAAATCTCTATTTTGAATGATCTTCTTTAAAAGTGGTCTTCATGAAAAATGTTAGGGGCATTTCAATCCAGTTGCTGTCCAAATATTAGATTCAAAAGTCTCTGTATGATCCCCCATATGAATTTTAAACTCTCTGTACCATTTGTTAAAAACTAACCTCTACTGAGTGTCGTGACGCCTTCTAAACACATTTTCTTAATTAAGTTATTTCTTCAATATTTTCTTAACAACTACCATGAGAACTCTTATGAGATTTGTAGAGGACATCTTGAATAAAACATATCCAAAATTGAGCTTGATGGGATTTATTTTGATGCCCCAAAATCGAGACCAACAAAGACCTATTTTTAGTAAAATTTCTAAGTGTTGCTGAACCGTTTTCACTAGCGAGGGCCAAGTAACCAAGTTTCCTTAGGATTGAGACTTAGTGTTCTTCATAAAGGTTGTAGAGAATATTTTTATCTAAATTGTGACAAAAAATCATAAGCTAAGTCCAAGGCTAAGTGCCTCAAAAAGTTACTGTAGTTTATGAATAAGTAGTTGAAAGTTAGCTAGTGATGTGCTAAGTGTTTGGGGAAGTATGCTCTTGTTGTGTGACATGATTTACATGTTTTGTTTGACTTAAATTAAGTAAATAATAATTTAATGTAAATATATGATGAGAAATGACCATTTCATAAGATTAAAACCATGTTTTTGAAAGTTGTAGCTTACGCTTTAAATTGTTGTACTTTGTGCTTTAAAGGCTTGCATCATATGCTACGTTGGGTTGTACATTTTATCATGCTTAGTTTCATACCATGCTATTACTAGTTGTACTTTGGGATATATGTTATACCACCGTGAGAATTATCACAATTGCATTCATAGCATGTTGGAGTCCATCTTGTATAAGTTCATACCGTTGTGTTATTATGGGATTGGGAATGTTGGAGTCATCATTTTTTTGATTCTAAGTCTAGTGCGTCCATGGTGTGTCAGTTTTTGATAAATATTTTGGGATGAATTCCCCGATTTATGAAAAGTGATTATAATAGAAATTTGTTGGGCACCATGGGTTCGTTGCTTGCATTCTGATTCGTGTGTTTTAGACTTTGGGTTGACACGAGCAACATCACGGATCTTAAGGTGGGATATTTGGTATAACCAGAATTGCATCGATTCCGTTGCGTTTGGAACAATCGCATTACACCGGTCCTCGACCCCACACTATTGTGACTGAATAAAGGGGCATGAAGCCCGGCAACGTGGTTATTATTCGCAACAAGACTCGATTGATGGCTTAGTGTTCAATGGTCCAAAAGTTTACTCTTGTAATTCTCGGCGTGGAATTCATGTTACTATTCTTGGGGTATGGCCGGGATGGACACTTGCATTGCATCTATTATTACATTCCTTACATAATTTGTCACTTTCATATTTACTTGCTTACCATGTTATCTTTCAAATTTGTCTGTCCCCTTGATATATACATGCTTTAAGTGTCGTATGAAATGCGTAGTGGTGATTTTGTGCTATGAGTTTGGTTAGAGAGTTTGGAGAATTTTCTTCCGGATTTTGACTCATGGTTTCGTGCCACATGTGAAGAGGAAGAAGATTTCTATGAAGAAGAATACATTGACCAGGGTTGGTTCCGAGAGCAAGAAGACCTCGGCGAGGCATAGATGAAAAGTCCCGTTCTCTTGTTTCTTTTTTTACAGTTTCAGGACGTTCTCTTTTTAATTTTGTAATCTTCCTTGTGAAACTGTAATGCTTATATATTTTGCGGGCTTTTCGAGACTTAAGTGATGTAATATTATAATGATTATCTATTAATGAAACATTAGCATAACCCTAATTGTATGTATATGTATGCCTTAATGTACCTGGGAGCCGAGGCATTACAATGACACTACAAAGACAAAAGAACTTGCAATTTATAGAGTTAGCAAAGAGAATCCTCATTACACTCACTCAATAACAGTGTATCACTCATCTCTCCAAAAACAGGGGTAGAGACAAATTTCTTAGCTTCTTATTCTTCATAACCACCATTGTGCACCACATTCTAAATCATAGTTAGTTATTAGAATCAGAAACCGAACTAGGGAGTTCCCAATTCTCCTGGATATAAACATTTGAGTTTGTGCAGGGGATTTTTTTTGGGGTGAATTGAATGTAACATAAAAGAAATAAAAATGAAAATATACATGTTTGCAAAGGACATACCACAAGAAATTACAAGATAACCCAAAAAACCAAAATATGGCTCCTTAAAACATGCCCCATCATTTAGACACAACACACTAGCTAAACATTAAAAGAAACCAAAATCAACTCCCAAGAGCCCCGGTCATAACCATATTGGAATGAAGGGAGATCTCGAGCTGCTCTAAAATTCAAACATAAGTAGATAAAACACATACAAAACATGATGACATCCTAACTAACTATAAGATAGCATCAAACTGTTGGGAAGCCTATAGCCACACTGGAGTGCATGCAAGCATCTAACCACAAGGCCCCCCCCCCCCCCAAAGCCGAGATGGGAACCACAATCGAATACCAAGAAACACTTTCGAAGCAAACCAAAAACCTGCATTGACACTTTTGGAAGCATGGTACCGCATGGACTGCATCTAATTTCTACTATCAATACTTGATGTAGATCAAAACTCATTTACAAAAACTACAAAGACACAAAACAAACCAAAATCTACACACACATTCCCTTCCACAGCCGTAAGGGGAAGGCTTATACATAAACCAAACACGACAAAAGACCCCACATTACAAGAAGACACATGAGCCAAATATCTCAAAAACATATTCCAACATATTGTTAACTCAAGCCAAACAAGAACATACCAAAATAAACTATTAACAAAACAAATTATACAAGGGGACAAAAGATGCTATGGACATCCTCACATAGCTAGGGACAAACAAAAGCCGTCATGGCCAATCCTTAGTCACAATCAGCATATTCTGGGCTTCTTTTTTCTGGGGGTTGTAGGGACTCGCGACCAGTAAAACAAAAAAAAAAGAAAAAAGAAATAGGAGCATCAATCCCTAATATCAAGGCACTCCCTCACACTACTAACACCCTTGACCTTGCCCTCACATAATGGCCCCTCTTGGCTTTTATCTCCACTCTAAAAAATAGGAAATCTAAGTGGTGGCTAACTCAAGTGGCAATGAGCACATTGCCCCACCTATCACCTAAGGTTCAAACCTTGGGGCCCCCATCCCCATTAACTAGCAAACAAATAAAAAAAATAGGGAATCAACGCTACAAAACAAAGAACACACAACATTCAAAACCCGCATGGAGAAAGACTCCTATATAAAAAATGGGTAACCCCGAAGATAGCTTTTACTAGAACCATAGCCCTTCCCCGAAGACAGCACACACTCTCACCACCTAACTTGTTAGATCTAGGCAACCCAAGAGGGGGGCTGAATTGGGTCTTTAAAAAAGGCAATAGTAATTTAAAAACTTTTTCAGAAATCTTTTAATATAGCAATAAAGTAAGATATGTAAATATATAACCAATGCAAATATTAAAAGATGAGGGATAGAGATATAGAACCAGACACTAGGAATTTATAGTGGTTCAACTTTCTCCTAGTTTACATCCACTCATCAAGATCTCCCTTGAGTATTTCCACTATTCAGAATACTTCTGGGCGTATTCTAAGCCTTTACAAGCTTCAAGATTCCACTTGAGCTATCTGAATGTTTACGGGCACATTCACAAGCCTGTTACAACTTC
>JAUMHN010009646.1:0-10071 GCA_032360265.1 Heliamphora ciliata | reverse complement strand
AACTTATATTCTGCAAGAACCTAAAATCTGATCTTCTGTATGTAAGTCGTACTCTACACACCAGATTAAATACTATATAGAATATTGAACATCCATGCATAACAAATAAATGATATACATATATTGCTCATAAAGATTCTCATAAAATGAAAAATTAATTTTATTAAAAAATAAAATTAAATACTAAAAACATAGTTTTCAGTATACCAACCCGAACATTAGCCTTGTCGCCTCAACTTGCAGACGTTCACACTTATTCCACGTCTCGATGCTGCGAAAGTACGAACCTGATTTGACCCACACCCTCAACTGGGAGGAGCTCCAAATCGACGAAGACGCGACTTTCGAAGAAAGATCAATAAAAATCCTTGACCGTCGCGACAAAGTGCTTAGAGGAAAGACTTTTTCGCTCGTACGCGTGTTATGGAGACATCGAGGAATCGAAGAATCAACTTGAGAATGCGAGGACGTCGTGCGAGTCAACTATCCACAGTTATTTACAAACGAAGGTACGATACAAAATTTCGGTGACAAAACTTATTTTAAGGGGGTAGATTGTAAGAACTCGCGTTTTAGGTATAATATTAGCAACGGTAATATAGCCAATTAGAGTCGCCAATGATCACCCACCCCCAAGAGTTATCCAATTAATACAAAATAAATAAATAAATAATAAATAAATGAAATAAAGTAAAATAAAATAATAATAATAGTGGTAGGTATGGATAAACTAAGAGCCAAATAAATAAATAATGAAAGCAATAGCAATTATAAAATTAAATGTTATAATAATTATTGATAAAATAATATTAAATCAAAATACAAACACTCACTTACTCAAACAAAAGTTTTAATATATATATATATATATATATGTTTGTGTGTGTGTGTGTGTGTGTGTGTGTGTGTGTGTGTGTGAGAATCTCTACAAGACACCAATAAAATAATCAAAAAGATAAAAAGTAACTTTATTGAATATAATAATCAAAAAAGATAAAAGTAGATTTATCATATATAATAACCAAAAAAAATAATAATAATAACTTTATTATATATATATATATAATAAATTTTACGAATACTTATCTCCAAATCCTGAGAGAACAGGTAATTCGTATTGAACATTTTGACCAACCTACTCAAATAACCAATCAATTAAATACTAAACTAGATGCTATTTATAAAGTTGTAAAGAATATAGACACTAGATGTGAGACACCAGATACCAATACTCCCATAGCATCAGTCCCTTCTATTATTACTCCTCTACCCAAACCTAAATATAAATTACAAAATATGTCACAAGAATTTATTACTCAATTACAAAAATCATTACAACAAATACAAACTTCTACATCCTTTCCTTTTTCTAAAAAGCACACTGGTAAAGAACCTGAATCACATGAAGAAGATAAAAAATCAGTACATATGATACAGAATAATGAACAAGAATTAAAACAATTGTACGAACAATTTTTAGAAACTCCTACTCAAATTCAAGAAACACATATTACACCAAAACCAGCCACAAAAAATTATTATCTCAGACCTACACCAATAGATTTACAATTTGAAGAAAAATCATATTCAATGATATTTAATGGTAATAACTTAATAGAATGGAATCTAGATGGAAAAACAGATTATCAAATAATTGAAATGGGTCAACATATGATGATGGCAACAAATGCACCTTTAACTCAAAATACATCTAATAATGATGCCAATATAGGAGAAATGCTTATTGCAGGATTTTTCGGCCAACTCAAAGGTTGGTGGGATAATTATTTATCCAATGAACAAAAAACAAACATTTTATCATCAGTCAAACGTAATGAACATGGATTAATTATTGAAGAAAATTGTTTACTAGTAAGTGATATAATTACTACCCTAATAATATCTATAATTCAACATTTTGTGGGTTACACCCAAATTGTTTTAGAAAGAGGCAAAGAATTATTAATCAATTTGAGATGTCCTACATTAACTTATTTTAGGTGGTATACATATGTCTTTTTATCTCAATTATATCAAAGACATGATACTAACCAAGATTTTTAGAAGGAATGCTTTCTAGCAGGACTTACAACATTATTTGCCGAAAAGGTTAAAACAAGAATAAGAAATAAAAATCAAGGTCTAATTCCCTATAATAAATATACATACGGTGAATTAATCTCTAAAATTTGTGCAGAAGGTTTAGTCCTTTGCAATGATATCAAGTTAAAAAATCAATTAAAGAAAGAAAAAAAATTAGGCAAAACAGAATTAGGACAATTTTGTTATCAATTTGGATATAATACAATAAAATCTCCAACCAATGAACATAAAAGCCAAAAGAAAAGAAAGTCATATAAATATAATAAATACAAATCAAGTATAAATATAACCCAAGATATAAAAAATATAACAAACCATACAAAACATATTCATATCGCAATAAATATAAACAACAATTTCAATCAAAAAGGTTTAGTAATAAAAATCAATGGTCTACAAATCAACCAAATACAAGTAAAAATAATAATACATGTTGGAAATGTGGAAAACTTTGTCATTTTGCAAATAAATGTTACACTAAACAAAAAAATTAATGAACTTAATTGTTCCGAAGAATTAAAAACCCAATTATGTAATTTATTATTAAATTCACATCCTCCAAGTGATAATGAAGATTCTCAATCTCAATACGAATATGATTATGACAATTCTACTTATTCCCTAGAATTGGAAGAATTAAACCAAGATATTATAACATCTTTAAGTGATTTTGGAGATGAATTAAAAAACAATCAATGTTACAATAAATGTAAAAACCAACAAGATTACTATCAAGCAATTCTTAATATGAATGGTTTATCAATCAATGTTCTTTCTAAACCAGAACAAGATATTCTTGATATGCTAAATCAAATAGATGATCAAGAATTAAGATCCAAAATAATTTTACAATATTTAGATGTAATGACAGATCATATTGAAAAAAGCCCCGTCTTACAAAAATTTAATCAAAAGGTTGATTTTAAAAATATTTTAAAAAGACTAGAACAACAACCTAAGCAAATATCCACTGTATCTGATATGTATCAGGAACTCAAACAATTAAAATAAGAAGTTAAAAATTTATAACAAAGAATTAATTAATTAGAAGTTGATAAAGAGAAAGAGAACCAATGAATTTTACTACTAAATCACAATCAAGTAATGTAAAACCTAAAAACACAAAAAATAATAAAAATAAAAGAATTATAATTAAAGAACCAACCAATTCAAATCTCCAATTAAATGACACTAATTTTCCTATGTTAAACCAAATAATATTTCAAAAATGGTATATTAAAAGTCATTTAGTTATTCATATTAGCTTTAGTTGATTCTGGTGCTGATCTCAACTGTATCTGCGAATGATTAATTTCCACAAAACTTACACACAGCAAATGGAAGTGCAATGAATATCAATTATAAATTATCTAATACTTATATCTGTAATAAAGGTATATGTTTACAAACAGACTGTGAGACCCTGATCCGTTTTCTTTTTCGATGTTTTTTGACGCGCGTTATGTGTTTTCGTTGCAGCATGTTTTTACTGCTTTTTATGCATGTTTGATGGTAGAGATACATGTGGGGAAGGTTCTAGGGCAGTGGGGTGTTACAGCACGAATTTTAAAAAGATATATTTTGGAGGCCTATAAATATCTGGAGTTAGATATTTTCATAAAGATATATTTTTCAAAATTTCTCCAGTAAGTTTTTCGTTTTTTCTCTGCCTTCTCTCTAAGTTCTCGGAGGCCCGGGTCTCGGTTTTCAATGATCCAACAGTGGATCCTTGCTTTTGGCACAATGGGCTATGCAACCATCCGATCAGATTTTGATTCCAACAAAGCCTGGTTTTGCACGTGGTTCGAAGCACCGAGTTTTGAACTCACCGAGGTAGAATTCTAGACCCTACTGTTGTATAAGGGTGCTATGGGTAAACGTGGGCATTTTTAACAGGTAGATTGCTGTAGATCTGCGTTTGTTTCAAGCTGGATTTTTGGGTTTAAAACCTATTTTTCGGCAATTTCGTGGATGAAATCAGGTGCCAGGTGTTTCTGTGGTGGTCTTGGTGTTAAGCCTAGGCGTGTGTATGTTTGTGGGTGTTGAATCGGTGCTTGGAGGCTTCGGTTTGGGGTTTGGACGTTGAACCCGTAGCATAGAACGATTTCTAGGTTGGGTTCAGTCGACTAAACCTATGAGTTCAGTCGACTAGATCATGCGTTCTTGGGTTCAGTCGACTGGACCTCGAGGGTCAGTCGACTGGACAATGCTTCTGGGCTTTTTGGCCATTTCCAGTGGGTTTTTCAGTCGACTGGGTGTTGGGTCCAGTCGACTGAATTCTAGGCTATTTTGTTGGTGGTTTGGTGGTTGGATTTTGATTTCCTATTGGTGTCCTATAGTATTCAATTGATTAATTTATGAAAATTACTTGATTTAAATACCTGTGGATTCCTTTGGGGTTCGGTTGGTTGTGTGGTGGTTTTGGGGATCCTTGTTGTGAGTCCAAATATTTGTTTAGATGTCGTCCTTAGATTAACGCGTATGGGTAGGTTTTAGGTGTTATGGCACGGTCATGTGCGTGATGGTTATGCACGGGAGATGTGACATTTTGGTGAGAACCACGGTTGTGGGTTTGGTGTTGGCCTTCGGTTAGGTCGGGCCTTGTATGTTTGTTGATCTTTTTGGCGTGTGTGGGCGTCGTGGGTAAGTGACGGCCGTGTTGGGAGTGTTTGGGCCAGCGGTGGTCGCATGGGTTGTCCCGTGAGTGGATGTTGGGTTACGTGACGAGTGGCGTCGTGGTGTGAGTTTATATGTGGTTATGTGCTTTTATAACTAATTTGTACATTTATAACTCTGTTTATTCATGTACAGAATATGTAAGTGAATTACATAAGGCGATATCGTTATGTGTAACGCGATTTATGCTTTAAAACCTAGAGTTTTATAGACATGTGACGTGGTTTGTGGAATATCGTGTTGATACATGGTTATATGTTTTAAACCCTGGTTTAGGCTTGCATATGTGTATGAAATGGATTAGATGAATCTGTGATCTAGTAGATGTAAATCCTGGTTGATGATGCACGTGTGTGTGTGTGTGTGCCGGTGTATGAGATAGGCTACGAAAGTCGGCGTGTGTATTTGGGGGCTGTGGTCCTACGGTGAAAGTCCGTGAGGATATGTGTTGCACGGGTTGTGTGTGTTGCATAGATGGGAGCTGCGGTCCTTCGGTGAAAGTTCGAGAAGATACGATTGGGGCTGCGGTAGTCCTTCGGTAGTAGTCTGTAAAGGTGTATTTGGGGGCTGCGGTCCTTCGGTAAAAGTCCGAGAAGATGCATTAGATGGGTGCTGCGGTCCTTCGGTGAAAGTCCGAGAATATTCATGGATTGCATGTGTTGCATCTTGGGAGGGATAGATCAATTTTTTAAAGACTATATTATCGGCCTACGGGAGTCAAAATACTGTATTAACGACCTGCGGGAGTCTTAATACTTGAATCATTTTTAAGGCTCTGATGAGTCAAAAAATGGTTTTTATCCTCGTTTTTCCTTGCATGTGAAAATGGTTTTTTGGCTCTTGTGAGTTGTGATCTAAAACTATTTTCAAATTGTTTTATATGCTTGAAAAAGAGTAAAAAACTACACTTCGTTTATTGAGCATGTTTAGCTTATACTGTATGTGTTGTTTAGAATCTTTTGAGCTTTGGCTCACGGTGTGGGATTTGCTTTTCTTCAGGTACCGGTCACGCTAGTTGATCTGGAGGTGCTGAAGAGGTGGAAGAGCTGTAGTCTTCCTTTTTATTCTTTTGTTACATGTATGTAATAACATGTTTTTCGGGCGTTGGTGCCGTGTAATGTTGCCGTTTGGCGTTTATATACAATGCATGTATGGTTTATCTTTGAGAGTATTTACGGGTTGGGTTTTATCTGGTTGTTGTGGTTGTTTCACGGGGTCCGGAGTTTGGGGCGTGTCAAATTGGTATCAGAGCTCTGGGTTCGAATACCTAAGAGCCGTGGGAAGAGGTTGCATCACCGTGTGAGGTTAATTGCGTGTGCTTAATTGCATGTGCTTAGATGTTTTAATAACATGATCGTGTCCGCATGTTAAATATGTGAACGATGTGTATATGTGAGCATGGGGGTTAAATCTTAGGAGTGATAGTCCTGCCTTTGGGTGTTTGGATTAACAAACTTGGGAGCCATGTTAGAAACGCGTTTAGCTGACGTGATTTCTATTAGGAAATCTGAGTAGGTTATCTAGATTGACGTGTCATTCTTGTTGGTTCTCCTCAGTATGTGGGGTTTGTTTAGCATGAACCTATGTGGCTATGTAATAGCATGCTAAGTGTTTAGCGTTTATGTTCATGCAATGTGCTGCATCTTATATGTTGTTTTCCTTTCATATAGACGTGATATCGGCGAGGAGAGGGCGAGGCCGTGGTCAAGGCCGTGGCCCTGCTGGCCAAGGGGATGTTCTTATCCCTGAGGCTGGGGATGCTAATGCTCCCCAGGGATCGATGGATGCGACGGAGTTGTTGCGTGTGCTGGTTAGTTCTATCCAACAGTTGGTTGCTAGGGGTGAGCCTGTTAGGGAGAGGGAGGCAGTGCCTAAGGTAAGGGAGACGAGGGTTACAACTGTGATGCGGGAGTTCTAGCGTATGAATCCGCTTACCTTTGCAGGAGATCCTAATCCTCTTATGGCGACAGAGTGGTTGGAGTTGACTACTCGGATCCTGGACACATTACAGATTGTGGAGGATGAGTTGCGGGTTTCCTTTGCCACTTTTCAGTTGAGAGGTAATGGTCATCAGTGGTGGAGATATGCCAGGACTACAGTGGGGGCCACATGGGCTGCTTTTACACGAGTCTTTCTGGAGAGATATTTTCCAGCTTTGAGGAGGGACTTATGCAGGGAGGAGTTCTATTCTCTTACCCAGGGAACCATGGACATCATGCAGTACGAGGCCAGGTTTACGAGCTTATCTCAGTTTGCACCAGAGGTGGAGTGCACAGATGACTTGCTTTCGATGAGGTTAGAGCGGGGCTTGAGGCCGGTGATCAAGGAGCGAGTGGCTGTGATGGGATTTCATGTGTTCAGAAAGCTAGTGGAGGCAGCAGCGAGGGTTGAAAATGCTTTGGTTGAGACTCGAGCTTCTAGGGAGGCCAGGACATCACAGGGCAGGACGGAGGTACAGACAAGTGGACGCTCCAGCAAGAGGCAGAAGTCCTCTGGTCCTAGCTTTTATCCATCTGGACCACAGCTGTTTTCAGCACCATCACCATCTGTGGCTTCGTCTAGAAGGCCGGAGCAACGGGAGTTGACCTGTTATCAATGTAGACAGCCGGGGCATCGTGCGGCGGATTGTTTATAGCCGAGACCATCCCAGAGTTTAGCTCTAGTGCAGCCGCAGGGGAGGGACCCATCAGTTTTCTATGAGTGTGGACAGTCTGGACATATTCGTAGGAATTATTCCCAAAGAGGCAGTGCGCCGAGCAGGGAGGACACACCAGTGGGTTCGTAAGCGTAGGGTCGACAGCAGCCTTCTGCAGTACAAACTTCCCCGGTGGCAGGTGGGAGTACATCAGTTTAGTCAGTGCGACAATCGACAGCGTCGAGTTATGGCGAACAAGACAGAGTGGGGTTGCCCCGAGTGTATTCTCTTACAGCTCGCGGTTCATCTAGGGCAACGGTCGTGCTGGAGGATGTTGATATGCCTTCAGTGAGCAGAGGTACTTTCTGAGTCTGCAGGCTTTGGGCCAGTTTCCTTGTTGCATCTGCTCGGGGTTGGTTATGGATCCCGTAGATGGTGTGCTGTGGTGAGGCAGTGGTTGGTGAGGTTGTGAGGTCGGGAGTGTTGCAGATTCTGAGTCTTTGAGATAGTTGGCCATTGTCTAGGATGCCTGACCTCGTGACTATATCCTAGGAATGGTTTAGCTGACCATCTCGTGTGCTTATGTCGGTTTCGATTGACGGTTTGTTGTTTTGGCGTTGGGTTGAATTTTGGGAGCGAAATTCCTTTAAGGGGGTAGAGTTGTGAGACCTTGACTCGTTTTCTTTTTCGACGTTTTTCGATGAGCATTATGTGTTTTTGTTGCATTATGTTTTTACTGCTTTTGATGCATATTTGATGGTAGAGATGCATGTGGGGAAGGTTCTGGGGGCCGTGGGGTGTTACGGTGCAAATTTAAAAAAAAGATATTTTGGAGGCCTATAAATATCTGGAGTTAGATATTTTCATAAAGATATTTTTTAAAACTTCCCTAGTTAGTTTCTCGTTTTCTCTCTGCCTTCTCTCTAAGTTCTCGGGGGCCTGGGGCTCGATTTTCAATGATCCAATAGTGGATCCTTACTTTTGGCACGGTGGGCTACGCAACCATTTGATCATATTTTGATTCCAGCTAAGCTCAATTTTGCTAGTGGTTCGAGGCGTCGAGTTTTGAACTCACCGAGGTAGGATTTTAGAGCCTACTGTTGTATAAAGGTGCTATGGGTAAACGTGGGTGTTTTTAACGGGTAGATTGCTGTAGATCTGCGTTTATTTCAAGTTGGGTTTTTGGGTTTAAAACCTATTTTTTGGGAATTTTGCAGATGGAATCGGGTGCCGGGTGTTTCTGTGGTGGTCTTGGTGTTAAGCCTAGGCGTGTGAATGTTTGTGGGTGTTGAATCGGTGTTCAAAGGCTTCGGTTTGGGGTTTGGAGGTTAAACCCGTAGCTTAGAACGGTTTTTGTGTTGGGTTCAGTCGACTGAACCTATGAGTTCAGTCCACTAGACCTCGAGGGTCAGTCGACTGGACGGTGCTTCTGGGCTTTTTGGCCGTTTCCAATGGGTTTTTCAGTCGACTGGGGGTTGGGTCCAGTCGACTGAATTTTGGCCTGTTTTGTTGGTGGTTTAGTGGTTGGATTTTGTTTTCCTATTGGTGTCCTATGGTATTCAATTGATTAATTTATGGGAATTACTTGATTTAAATACCAATAGATTTCTTTGGGGTTCCGTTCGTGATGTGGTGGTTTTTGGGGTCCGTGTTGTGATTCCAAATGTTTATTTAGATGCCGTCCTTAGATTGGCGCGTATGGGTCGGTTTTGGGTGTTATGGCACGGTCGTGTACGTGATGGTTATGCACGGGAGATGTGAGATTTTGGTGAGAACCATAGTTGTGGGTTTGGTGTTGGCCTTCGGTTAAGTCGGGCCTTGTAAGTTTGTTGATCGTGTTGGCGCGTGTGGGCGTCGTGGGTCAGTGATGGCTGTGTTGGGAGTGTTTGGGCCAGTGGTGGTCGCGTGGGTTATCCCGTGTGTGGATGTTGGGTTACGTGACGAGTGGTGTCGTGGTGTGAGGTTATATGTGGCTATGTGTTTTTATAACTGATTTGTACATTTATAACTCTGTTTATTCATGTACAAAATATGTAAGTGAATTACATAAGGTGATATCGTTATGTGTAACGTGATTTATTCTTTAAAACCTAGAGTTTTATAGGCATGTGACGTGGTTGGTGGAATGTCGTGTTAATACATGGTTATATGCTTTAAACCCTGGTTTAGGTTTGCATATGTGTATGAAATGGATTAGATGAATCGGTGATCCAGTAGATGTAAATCCTGGTTGATGATGCACGTGTGTGTGTATGCCGGTATATGAGGTAGGCTGCGAAAGCCAGTGTGTGTATTCGGGGGCTACGGTCCTATGGTGAAAGTTCGTGAAGATATGTGTTGCACGGGTTGTGTGTGTTGCATAGATGGGGGCTGCGGTTCTTTGGTGAAAGTCCGAGAAGATGCGATTGGGGTTGCGGTAGTCCTTCGGTACTAGTCTGTAAAGGTGTATTTGGGGACTGCGATCCTTCGGTGAAAGTCCGAGAAGATGCATTAGATGGCAGTTGCGGTCCTTCAGTGAAAGTCCAAGAAGATTCATGGATTGCATGTGTTACATTTTGGGACGGATAGACCAATGTTCTAAAAATTGTATTATCGGCCTACGGGAGTCGAAATACTGTATTAACGGCCTGTGGGAGTCGTAATACTAGAATCGTTTT
>JAUMHN010009635.1:0-10072 GCA_032360265.1 Heliamphora ciliata | reverse complement strand
AAAATCTATCAAACAATATTTATATTGAATATAAAATTATTTTAAAATAAATTTTTAAAAATTATAACAACTTTAAGCCAAAATTTTTTTCTTAAAGTTGTAATAATTTTTAAAATTTTATTTTAAAATAATTTTATATTCAATATAGATCGTGCTTGATTGATTTTGACGAGTAAATTTTAAAAATATAATTTTTATAAAAAATAGATATGTACAATAAAAGTTATAATATTTTTTAAAAAATATAAAAATATTATATATAAAAACCAAATTGGCTAAAAACCTTTGAGTTAGAAAACGAAATTTTTTGGCTTTTAAGACTTTAAGCAAAAAAATAAAAAAAGAACTTACTGTAAGCAGACTTAAAACCGATTGTCATTCAATTTTGTATATATTATTATTAATTTAGTATGTATCTAACATTAATCTCATTTTTGTTTGTGCAAAGAAAAAAAATTACTTTCATAAAAAATGTACATATGAAACTCATAACTAATAAAGTAAGGGAGGAAAAACTAAACTGTTAAAATAACAAAATAAAAGAAGACAATTAATGGTCAACTGACAGATGAACCAAACTGTTACATAAATAATAAAGTAAAGAGGGCAGTAGTATTTCAGAAAGTAAAAGGGTGTTAATATTATTATCTTTAAATACAAAAAGTGTATGTATAATTTATCCAAAAATAAAAGTAATTTATAAAAGACGAAACAAAGCTATTTTAAGATTTCTTTGTGATTTTTTTTATTTTTAGTGAATTTTTTCAACTTGTTTTAAAAGAATTATATTTTTACATTTATTTTATCATGATGAATCGAAAAATTAAAAAATAAATAACACAAAAAATTTAAAAAAATTCATAAAAGACAAAAAAGTCGCTAAAAAAGATAAACCAAACAAAGCCTATAAAGTGGCTTAAGCCAAAAATAAAAGACTTTGTTTAAAGTTGTTATATTTTTTTTTAAATTTAATTTTAAATAATTTTATATTTAATATGAATTTTGTTTTATAGATTTTGATGAATAAATTTTTAAAATATAATATTCATAAAAATAGATGTTTATAATAAAAATTAAAATATTTTTTAAAAAAATAAAAAAATTTATGTAAAAAATAAAAAACTTAAAAGCCTTTTAATTAGAAAACTATGCTTTTAAACTTTTTGAAATTTAAATAAAAAAATAAAAAAGTTAACTTTAAAGCAGTTTAAAAATAGTCGACAAACGAGGCCTAATTGTCTTTTATCTTATAAATACACTATCCCACAGCCCGTTTGTATGTATCATCTCTCTCTCTCTCTCTCTCTGAGAATGTGTTTAGAGAGCGAGCGTAAAGTCCAGGCGGAGGAAGAAACCTCTCTAATCCTCATTCAGCCACAGCCAATGGCGGTGGTTACCGGCCAACCAACGCCTCTTTCCTCCAATGCGCCTCTCATATTTTCCTTCAACGAGCGAATCCGTCCCCTCCTCGACGCCGTCGACAAGCTCCGGCACCTGAATATTGCAAAGGAAGGGATTCAGCTCCCAACCATCGTCGTCGTTGGCGACCAATCATCTGGAAAATCTAGCGTTCTCGAATCACTCGCCGGCATCAGCCTTCCCCGCGGCCAAGGGATTTGCACCCGGGTCCCCCTCATAATGAGACTCCAGCACCACCCAAATCCCGAACCAGAGCTTCACTTAGAGTTCAACGGCAGAAAACTGCCCACCGACGAAGCCCACATCGCCGGAGCCATCAACCTCGCCACCGACGAGATTGCAGGCAGCGGGAAGGGAATTTCCCACATCCCATTAACTCTGGTTGTCAAAAAGAATGGCGTTCCTGATCTTACAATGGTGGATCTCCCCGGGATCACTAGGGTTCCGGTTCATGGCCAACCCGATGATATCTACGAGCAGATTTCCGGGATCATTATGGAGTACATAAAACCAGAAGAAAGCATAATACTGAATGTTTTGTCTGCAACTGTGGATTTCCCTACCTGCGAATCCATAAGGATGTCACAGAAGGTCGACAAGACTGGGGGGAGAACTCTCGCTGTAGTTACAAAAATCGACAAAGCTCCTGAAGGTCTGCTCGAGAAGGTTACCGCCGATGATGTAAATATAGGGCTCGGTTATGTCTGCGTGAGGAATCGAATCGGCGACGAGTCCTACGACGAAGCCCGGGAGGAAGAAGCCAGGCTTTTTCAAACCCACCCGCTTCTTTCCAAGATCGACGAATCCATGGCTGGGGTCCCCGTTCTTGCTCAGAAGCTGGTGCAAATTCAGGCCACGATTATCTCAAAATGCTTGCCGGAAATCGTGAGAAAGATCAACGAGAAGCTGAACCCAAGCATCTCGGAGCTAAACAAAATGCCGCGGACTCTGACTTCGGCTGCCGAGGCAATGACGTCGTTTATCCGGATAATCATGTCGTCCAAGGAGTCTCTGAGGAAAATCCTCCTCACCGCCGAGTTCGATGAGTACCCAGATGAAAAACACATGCATTGCACTGCTCGGATGGTTGAAATGCTGAACCACTACTCCGAAGAACTTCAAGAAAGTTCAGAAAACAACTACTCAACAGACAACTTTCTTATGGATGAGATTAGGGTCTTGGATGAAACGAAAGCAGTTTGGCTGCCCAACTTCCTTCCCCGCGCCGCCTTCCTGATTCTTCTTCAGGAAAAAGTCAAGAAAATATCCAAAACGCCAGTTGAGTTCATGGCAAAAATGTGGGACTACCTCGAAACCGTGGTTATTTCCGTTTTGATGCGTCACTGCGAAAGCTACCCACAACTCCAATCCTGCACGAGAAGAGCAGCCCACAATCTCATCGCAAAGATAAGGCAGAAGTCATTCGATCGAGTGGGGGAAATTGTAGAGATGGAGAAGTTGGCAGATTACACCTGTAATCCCGATTACATGTCAGAATGGAACCAGCTCATGGCCCATCGGAATGCGTTTATGGAGATCATGGCGGGAAGATACTGTTCAAAAACCTTAAATCCAACCATATCGATTGTAGGTTTTGGGGAGATCGAAGTGTCGCATCTTCGGGCTTATTCGAATGCAGCGGAAGCGTTTGATCTGAAAATGAGGGTTTGGGCTTACTGGAAGATTGTTCTAAGGAGGCTTGTGGATAACATTGCGCTGCACTTGCTGTTGAGTGTTCAGAACCTGGTAAATCGGGACATGGAGGCTGAGATTGTGAACGAGCTCATGGGCGGCGGCGGCCATGGTGGGGATGGGATTGAAAGGCTGCTTGAAGAATCGCCGTCGCTTGCAAATACGCGGGAGAGGCTGAACAAAAGCATCAAGCTGCTTAGGGATTCGAAGGAGGTGGTGGCTCAGATTATGGATCGAACCACTGCTTTTGATGATTAGCTTTTATGGATCCATCTATTATATTGATGCTTTCGAATCGTAGTTAATATTATCTTTAAGTTACATTTTGAGTTGTTGCCAGAGACTTTTGATTAGCTTTTATGTGTAGTGTTTTTGGAATGAGTGATACTTGCCCACCCGAAAATTATTATTACGGAAGAAAATGGCCGAAGGAGCGAAGGCATGTTTCATACACTAATGCTCAAATCAGGTTCTGACATGTGACGCTAATTATTATTATTATTTATTTTTTTGATAGTTAAGTGAAAAACCGGGATGGCAAGATTCGAACCGGAGAGTATGAAAGGCAAAGGTAGCTCTGCCACAGGCACCACATTTACGCCAATTATTTTCTCTGACATCCACCACGCTGGAGGGATACATATTAAGGTTCTATTTGGGTTAATTTTTAAATATTTTTGTTTATGTTTATATTTTTTAAATTTTTGTTTTATTTATTTATTTTTTGACTATTTATTTATTTTTTGAATTGTCTTAATAAGAAGATTGAAAAAAATAAAAAACAATTTAATAAAAAAATTAAAAAAAAAGTTTACTAAAAACTCAACATTAAATTTGACTTATTTTGATTTATTTTTATTTTTTTACTTTTTAAAATTTACTCATCAAAATATATCAAACAATATTCATATTGAATATAAAATTATGTAAAAATAAATTTAAAAAATTATAACAATTTTTTTGATTTACCTTTTTGCATTTTTGCTTTTTGCCTTAAAAATTTTTTACGATTTACTAAATAAATGTTTTACTTAATTTGACTTAAAACAAAATTTTAAAAAAAATAAGTATAAAAACTTTTTCATACTAAAAATAATTTAACATTTTTTTACAAGTTGCTCATTTAATTTAAAATTAAGGATAAATTATATTTATCTCCCTTGAGGTATCTGACAAATACACTAACCTTCTCTCTATTTTTTGAAATTACACTGACTTCTTCTATCAGTGTTGTTGACCTAACGCCGTTAACAGCGAATGTAAATTTACTGATTTAAGTCTCAAACTTTTGTCCAAACAATTCCTTCTATCCAAACTGCCCTTTGCATTTACCCATGAAGGAAACGTGGACGGTCAAGATGCTTGCCATAGAAATAGAATCTCGAGATTGGTAAATAAACATTCTTTCCTTCGGTGATGAAGAACGAGCGACCCTCTATGCTTGAGTGAAAACCTAGTTGTGAGATTGGAAAAATAAAAGGGAAATGGCTGAGGAAGGAAGTTTGAAGCTTCGAGATGACCCTTTCAACCTTCGATCACAGACACATTAACACCATAGAGCTTCGAGAAGACTGAGATTAACCCTTTTGAGCTTCTATCAGAGACATGGTAACTCCACAGAGCATCAATCAGAGTAAGAGTTAGCGTTTCGATCATGGATTGCATAGAAGAGTAACCCATAAAGCTTCGATCAGGTAAGAGTAACCCTTATCTCCTCTCTCTTTTAACCTTATTTTACTAGTCATGGATGACCTTTATTTCGATATGAATGTGCATTTTGGTGAAAGAACCAGTAAGGTTTTCAATGTGGATCCAGATAGGTATAGTTATATTGATTTGTTAGATGATGTAACCCAAGGAATATTATCTTACGTACCCTCAGACAAAGGACTAGCAATTACAATACTTTGTGGTATACTTGGAAGTACTGAGAAAATGGCGGTGAGTTGTGATTTAGATGTCCTAGATATGTTTAAATTTAATGCTAAAACCCGTTTAATTGAAGTATTTGTTGAGGTGAATGAAGTGGATGGTCTTTGTCTTTCAACTCCATTTTGGCTTGCTGCATCTGGAAAAAGCACCTACTGATGTTGGGAATGATAGTGAAGATGAAGGTCTAGCATGGTATGAGTTCAGTTATGATGATATTAGGAATTTTGGTGGTAATGACGATAATGACCAGATGCTAGTGATGACGGTGATGCTAGTGATGGGAAAGATGTTGAATATGGGGATGAAGATGAAGATAAAGATGAAGATAAAGATGAAGAAGAAGACCATCCTTGTGATGATGCTGAATTTGAGTCTAGTTCAGATTCTGGCACACAGCCTGAGGGCTCTAGGGCTAAAAGGTTAGATCCTAGTAAGTTTGGTTATGAATATCATCTAGAGAGTGATGGGAATATAAAACTGAAAAAGGATATGTTATTTGGAGATGTGTACAAATTTAGAGAAGTGTTGAAAGAATATGTAATTCAACAAGGTTGCCAAATCATTAAAGATAAAAATGAAAAGGTTAGAATTACTTGTCATTGTACATCTACAGGTTGCTCTTGGAGAATTCATGCATCTCCTCTTCCGGGTGGAATTACCTACAACATTAAATCTTACAATGAAGAGCATACATGCCTAACCTCGCCCACTAGTTTTGAGGCTAACTCCAAGTGAATTGTCGAAAAATTTGGTATATGCTTAAGGCTAAATCCTATAATGTCTTTGGATGCTATGCAAGTAGAATTGAACCAAAAGTATGAAATTGAAGCTTCAAGAATGCAACTTTGTAGAGCTAAAAGGAAGGTTTTGACTAAGATTGAGGGAAGTCATAGTAAGTCTTACTCACTGTTACCAACATATGCTAATGAAGTGAGAAAAAGTAATCCAGGAAGTTTTGTGAAACTACAATGTGATAGAATATCTATTGACAGCAACCCAATTTTTAAAAGATTTTTCATAGTTATCTCAAGTTGTAGGCCTTATTAGGGTTGATGGGTGCCACCTTAAAGGGCCTTTTGGAGGTGTTTTATTAGCTGTCATTGCAGTGGATGGGAATAATGGTTTGTTTCCACTTGCTGTGGCTGTGGTGGAGATTGAAAATAGAGATAGTTGGAGCTTTTTCCTTGACAACTTGCATACACTATTTAGGGCTGCTACAAATTTCAGGGCGTTAATATTCATGTCAGACAAACAAAAGGTGATGCCACTGTCTTAAATTGCTGCAACTCTAATAAATTGCTACAAGTGTTTGAGATTTCTATTGCCATTTGTATGCAGGGTCTTGATAGGGTGATTGCTGAAGTTGCACCTAGTTCTTTTCATCGTACATGCTGCCGGCATTTGTTTAGCAGGCAGGGGATTCGGGGCAGGATTGGATTAGTAGCTAACAAGTTTTTCTTCCTCTTTTTAGACAAACTACTGACTCCTTATTGTAAAGGTTTTTGTTTTTGTATTTTGGATAGCACAAATACATCATGACTGTAAACATTCTCACCTTTTGTTTTTGTTTGGTGAGAATTGATGGGAAGCTTAGTTGCTACCAGTATTTGTGAATATATATATATATAAAGCATCCATATTATATAGTTTTGTTTGTATTTGTAATGTTAAAGTTTTCAATATTGTTGGATCATAAAGTGATACTTCAAAATTATGGAAACATTCAAAATAAACTAGACCATGGACAAGACATAATCGACTAAAGAACATATTATAGATTTATTAAGTTTAATCTTGTCATTGATTTGATTCCAACTTATATTAATCCTAAATGTAAAAAATTAAAATATTTTTGATATTTTTTAATCATTTCGATATCTGATAACTGAAATATTTGATTTTGATTAGTCACTAGTATAACTTGTTCTACAGTTTTAATTTTATAAGTTTGTTTTAATTCAAATTTTTTATTATATAGTTCATTTATATTTTTTCGATGCATGGACCAATTTGTTAAATTTTGTTCAATATTTTCAACATTTAATTCACTTTGATTAATTATTTGAGAAGATCTTGATGAACCTTAACCAGAAATTATATTGGAAAATGATTTGATAATCCTAACCATAATATATAATTAATAACAAGTAAACAGTCAATAATATGAGGCTTTCTGGCCTTACAGACACAAGAGGAGACTTACAACTCAATGCTCCTAAGTCTTGCCGTTGATGGTTCCCACTATTACGACGAGAATACCTGCAACTAATTATACACAGATGGCTCTGATACCATAAGCAGGACCAATAATCATTTTGGATCTAATTAATCTAATCTTATCAATAATTAAGAAAGTCAATGAATAATATAAACAATCATATATGATAAAAGACTTTTATTTAAAGGAAACTTACAATCTTTCGATAGAAGACTGAACTCAAATGAACTCTATTTAGCACAATAGACAGACTTAGATCACTCTGAGATAAGTCTTAAAATTCTTGGAAAACTCTGAAGAAACAACCCTTCCTCTATAGGTTTTTATAAACAAGACCCGGACGTGAAAATAAATTCATTACATAAAATGAATAGAAAAATGATATAATGATAATACTTTTACAAAAGATTATTCTTTTACTATTCAGCAATAGTATCCTATCGAGTCACTTTGTTGGAGCATTTGATAATGGAATACACGTTTGATCACATGGAGAACATAAAGAGAGCACCAAATAACTTTTAGAAAAGTTCTTTGTCACTTTGCGCCGCGTTGAAAGGCGGGAAAGGAAGAGCATCTTCTTTTCTTTCGATAAAGGAAAAGCATATGTGGTTTATTGGATAATAGGACAAAAGAGAGACAGCTGACAGATAAACATTGTGACGCATTGGAATCTTGCGATAAAAATACATATGATGGATGTATAAACCATTTATTCTTTCGATAAATTGATAATAACAATGGATCAATGGGAGCTTTAAACAGTCACAAGGACTGTGTATCAAATTTACTCCAAAACAGTCATCCTCATTAGGTTGAGAACTTCCTGGTTCAGAAAGTAAATCTCCAAGGAGATCATCAGAATCAAGTTGAGTATTTAATTCTTTAAGGAATGCCTTTTTCAAAGCATCTTTTGAGGAGATCAAAGAAGGATTTTTAGAAAGAACTTTGGATTTGATAGCGGAGATATTAACATTGATAAAATATGAAGAATCTGAAGTTACAGATTTGGGAGACGATGATGAAGCAAGTTTAGATTTATAAGAGGATTTGCGAGCTTCATAAGAAGTCTTTTGAGTCTGAGCAGCTTTCTTTAAATAATATTGTTTCAAGGCTTGGGGATAAATTTCTTTAGGAATTTCAAACTTATCCCACCATCGAGGGGCAGATTCTCTGGCAAGATAAGGAATTAAATTTTTAAGACTGGCTGTATACTTCCACTGAAGCAACCATGGAAGGAAGAAGTCAGTATAAAAATATAAAAGAGAGGGATTTTGAGGTTTATAATAGGTTACATAATCCTCATATGACTCTTGTAACATAGGAGGGAGAATAGTAGGATGGGGACCAAATTGATTTCACCAAACGTGAAACCAATAGGGAATAGAGGATTGAAAATTGTTACAGAATTTTAAGAACCATGAATGTGTCATAGTGTCATTTTGAAAATATAAAACTTTTGTAAACGCTCTTTGATAGTCATAAAAATTATAGGTTTTGGGATGAATAGATTCATTTTTAAAATGTTTATTGAAAGCATCACTATGACCCCTTCTTTTTTAGAAATTATTTTTAAAATAACACATTTAGAATAATTAATGATGTTTCCATCATTACTATTACTATTGTGTTATAATTTGATAATATTAGTTTCTAATAAAATATTTTCAAAACATCTTCTAGCTGGAGTACCAGTTTCTGAGATATAATACCATTTGGGTGGAATATATTTTCTAATAAGGGAGACAATGGCCTTGGGCTTATTTTGATCACTCGTTGCGATCACAGTTTGGGAGTCCTCTTTTTCAAGAGGAATAAGTGAAAATAAGGGTTCCATGAGAGATATAAGGTTGAGCTTTTTCGGGAAAAGATTCTTTCACATGGGTATGTGTGGGATTTGAAGGGAAATCTTGCATAGGACCTTTGTCTTTGGACATTGTGCAAATAGAAAGACTTTGAATTTTCTGTAAAAATTCTCGTGTAAGAAAATCAGAGAGAGAATTAGTATCACCTTTAATATATTCAATATCAAAATTAAATATGGATAATATAGCTTGCCATCTAGCAAATATTTATTTTGAAATAATATTTTGAACATTTTTTTGTAATATATCTTTTGCTATTTTACAATCAATTTTTAATAAAAATTTTTGGTTTAATAAATTACTTTCAAATTTAGTTATACATATAACAATCAATAAAAGTTCTTTTTTAATAGTTGAATAATTGATTTGTGCGGGTTTCCATACTCCACTGGTATAACGAACTAATTGTTCTTGGTCTTTATATTTTTGTTTTAATATACCGCCATAGCCAATATCAAAAGCATATGTTTCTACAATTTTATATGCTTGAGGATTTGATAAACATAAACATGGGAGCTGTTTAGCATATTTTTTAATTTTTTGAACAGCATAAGTATGTTTATCTGTTCACGGTTTAGGATTTTTTTTTAATTTTTGGTATAATAATTTAGTATCTTTATGCATATCTTGGTAAAATTCTTTTATATAATTTAAATTACCTAAAAATCTGTGTAATTGATTTTTATTTAATATTTTATCAGGAAATTTTATTGCAAATTCAATAGACCTATCAATAGGAATTATTGTTCCTTGATATATATTATGTCACGCCCCAAAATTCAGGGTCACGTGAAAATCCATCAAACACCAGTTTTAAGAAAATAAGTTTTCATACATTCAAATTCACCTGTTGAAATCAAATGAAAACCTAATATGCATCTCTCATAAACAGTAAGCATCCTGTAAGACATGCATAAGTATATCGCCGAATGGCGTACAAAACCTG
>JAUMHN010009624.1:0-30836 GCA_032360265.1 Heliamphora ciliata | reverse complement strand
TTGAATGTTCTCTCTTCACCCCCATTTTTTTTATTTGCATGCATTTGAGAAATCATATTAAAGAACCAATGATGATTTGTAGAGGTCAACCTTATGGTTGGGCGAACGGGGTGCCTAACACCTTCCCTGATTCGTACCTTAGCCCCCGAACCTTTTTTCTCTGGTTAACGTTTTCAAGATTAGTAGCTATTTTTGTTTTTCTTAGTTTTTCTCAAAAACTAAGGGGCAACTCCATTTTCAACAAAAGGGATTTTTAAAATTTGATTTTCAAGGTATTTAAAATATTTTTTAAAACATCTTTAAATTCTCTTATTTTTAACCCCCAAATCACAAAGCCACACCCGTCCACATTGAAAGCAAGTGGGAGGTCCCCTCCCTTGGGACTGATTCTGAGGCTGACCAGGCGGCTATCCTTTTTGCGGGCATTGCTTCGAATAATGTTCTGGCTGTCTACAGCTAAAACAAATAAATTCTCTATGCTTGGGATGACCTAAAGAAGCAACTGAAAGCGTGGGCGCTGAACGCTGTGGCTGATAAGATCCCTGAGGGAAAGAACTTGAACTAGAACTACCTTATCTTTGTTTCTTAAATGGACGCCCCTCAGACTGCATACTCATTCCTCCATGCTGTGAATTACTCTCTCAAATTTTTCGAATCTCTACCAAAGTGTTCTCAATAGTAATTGCTGACTCTACAAGCTCTGAAAACACACGGATCCTAAGAGCTGCGACTTTCTCTCGGATGGTAGGTCGAAGGCTCCTTTCAAACCTCTTGGCTCTCAACTCATCTATAGACACTATTTCCTATGCAAACCAGAACATACTAATAAATTTTGCCTTGTATTGCACAACTATCATGGTAACCTATATAAGGGAAATGAACTTCTCCCTGAAGATATATCTCGAGGATTCTAAAAAATATTTGTCTAGAAAAGCAGTAGTGAAGGAGACCTAGGTGCCCTCGATTATAGTCTTCGCAAATTTTCACCATTCATTGGCGTCCCCACGGAGTTGGAACGCAGCAAAATTCACCCTCAGTTCATCCTCAACTATCTGTAAGGTATCTAGGATTCTCATGACTACCTCTAACCACTCCATTGCGATCTTTGGATTAGGCTCTCCCGTAAACGTAGGAGGGCTCAACCTCTAGAACTCTCTCATAGTAGAAATGGCCCTAGGCTCGAGGTTTCTAACTCCTCCCCTTACAGCGTCAGCTAATGCACATATTGTATTAAGAATTTCTTGCATCATATCTACACCTCCCATAGGTTCCTATGGGGCATTGACGTCCCCTTCTTCAGGTGCTAGCACACCTGCGCGACCCCTACCGCAACCGCAACCTCTGCCTCTTTGCGGTAACATCACTCTATAAAAGAAGAGAAGAAAATATAAACACGTAGTTCAAAAAAATATCACTCTCTTCCCGCATAAATTAATCCTAAACACATTGGTCATGGTAAGATAATATCACATCAACAAGTGTTCATATACCCTTAGGAATGACACACCAACCCGGGTAACTAATCTAGATTTCTCATTAAAAGAACGTTGACTAAATGCTTTTCTATTTTGAACCCCAAAATAGTTGACCGGACGCCAAAAGGCAAGCCACATTATTCCTAAGATTCAATTTTCATACCCACATTGAACACGTAGCATGCACACGTCAATTTCAATCACAATTTCCATGCAAGCACATAAAGAATGTGGTGTCACACACAAACAACTCTCACGTGATGGCACAATCACGTTTTCAAGGCTCTTAGGTATTCGAACCTAGAGCTCTGATACCAATCTGTCATGCCCTCAAACTCGAGCCATGTGAACCACCTAAAAGATCCATCGAGAAAGGTCCATTTAAAGAAAAACTTTGATAAAACTCGATTGTAAATTCAAAATTTTCATTAAAAATATTTGAATCGGAACGATTTTCAAAAGCAGAATTAAACCATGTGAAATGAAGACTCTCGAGGCTTCGTTTTATTACAAAAGGTCCCTAGAATGAGCTCATATGAAAATAGGATTGAATAAAAGAAAACAAAAATTTTGGTCCAACACAGGCGAGTTCGCTTGAGTAGACTGGCCACCGCTCGAGCGACCAACTGGCCGAGAGTAGCCCATAAATTTCAATTAATAGATTACTCGAACGGACCCCACACCATTCGAGTGGCCCTCTACTCGAGGCTAAACCAGAAAACCCATGTTTTCACATTCCAATCTCTAACTCAACACCAATCTCATGGAAAAAAATTCAAAGGCATGAAATTTTGATAAAAGTAACTTTAAATCATAAATATATACTCCGAAACTCAAGCCCAAACTCCATGTGAGTGTCATATGTAATTTCATTTATCCAAATATTTATAATTCAAATTCCCTTAAACTTTACAAAACCAAAAAGTCATGAAAACTCCTATAATGAACATAGGTACATGAGTTTTCTTTCTTCTGCCAAAACTTCACATGACTTCTTTACAAACCCACAAAATAAAATACATGTTCAGCTTCCAATCAAATTCCCAAAAAGATAACCAAAACACTTCATATAAGGATCTTTACATTTTTTCATAAAAATGATCACAAATAAAACGTGAATTCTTCTACATCTTCATGTTTTCATCTGGACATGAAATACATTCATTTAAATAACATGAATCGAAACTCGTAGGAAGAATACTAAATATGATGTTATGCAAGACATGCAAGGTGTGTCACGCTCTAAACATCCGGGTCACGCGAAAGCCCACCAAAACACCTATTTATGAAAATAAGGTTTTCATAAGAAATCAAAATAGACAACATTTGGATAAAAGTCCCCCACAGTTCAACTCTCATAAATTGAAAACATGCATTTCATACATGAATAAACATATCGCCAAAAAGGCGTACAAAACCAGCCTCAACAGGCGTCACATGTATAAGCACATGTCTTAAAAAAAGAAAAACTACAGCAAGTCTTCCGTCATCTCTGCACTAGGTCAACTCACCGTGCTCACCTGAAAGGGTTTTACAGCAAAATCCCACACCGTGAGCTAAAGTCCAATAGAATAGAGACAATAAAACTGTAAAGCAGGCTATGCAATTATATACACACGGGCTCAACCACGGGAGCCAAAAAGATTTTCCTTCCAAAATCACAAGTTTTTCATCAGATTATCACGAGTCTCAAAAAGGTTTTATCTCATAAAACCCCACATTTTCATCCTTCAAACTATGCATATCATCCTAACAGATATCATGCCACAGTTAAGGAAAAATTGTAAATAAAATAGTAAGCTCGACTCAGGCCACACAGCCGAGGAGAAGATAAAATGTAGTCCTATGTACCAACTCTGCCATACCGACAAAGGTAACAACTATAGACTCTCGTCCATTACCCTCGACCCGTAGGTTTAGTAATGACAAACTCTATACGGAGTCACAACAATAATTCCATTAACGGAGGCAACTGAACCACTCAATTTACGGGAACTAGTCCGAAGGTACAGAGCACCTGCTTCTTAATTTACTGGACCTGAGCTCGAGGGTACAAAGCACCCAATTACTCAATTTACGGGGCCTAGCCCGAAGGTACAGAGCATCTACGCTGCGCACATTTTCAGACTTACACCGAGGAGCAATGGAAGCCCAACTCAACAATACCCACTGTCACGGTACATCTATGGAGAACATTTAAAAATCCACCGTAGCTCAACTACAAAAATTCGTAAAATGATTTATACAACACATGTATAAAAAGTGATCCAATCCATCGACATGGAGATCTAAAAATCATTTCCAAAAAAACATTTAAAAGGCGAGACTCAACCCCGAGAGTTAGCTCCATACCTCCAAAATCACGTTTTGTACCGTTTTTACAAAATACCTCGTTTTCAAACCTCTTTTGAAAACCACGGATACCACGTACCCGAGACATGCATACAACCGAGAAAAGGCGTAAGAACCCACTTTTACCCAAAAATCACCTTTTAAAATATGTAAACAAAATTTCATGCATTTCCACCCGGTGAAAACAAGTGTGACTGCATATAACACCCTCATAACAGTAGTAGGTCTAGAATCTTACCTCGGAGAGTCAAGAACTCGACGTCTCAAATCTGAACGGCGTCAGAACGAGAATCCAACCAGATGGATGCGAAGCCCTTGGCCCGGATAGCAAGGATCCACGAAGGAATCAACAACAAACCAATCCCCGAGCCCTCAAAGCTAGAGAGAAGGAGGAGAAAATGGAAACTTAGCTCTTAAGAAAGCCTTTCCAAACACTCCAGCCCCTGGAACCTCTTATAAGCGCGTCAAAAAGGTTGTCCAATCGACTGAAGAGGCAGCTTCAGTCGACTGAAGCCCCTCGCAAAGCGTGAACCGCCTCTAGTTCAGTCGACCGAACCAAGGAGTTCGGTCGATCGAACTCCCAAAACCCTGTTCAGTCGACCGAACCTATCCCCTCAGTCGACCGAACCTCACAAAAAGGCTACTGGAATTTCTGTTTTGGTTTTTGGTCTCGATTTTGTGAAGCAAACATGATTTTTGATCCAAACACAAGCCAAAAGAGTTCCTTTCAAACCCCAGAAAGTGTATAACACATCTACACATGCTTTTCTACAACTTTAAAGCATAAACCATGCATTGATGCTGTTCATATACTGGAATAAAAGCGTCACGTATATAAACAACTCAAAAGATAAGGGTTAGGGTCTCACAAGGTGTGTGTGTGTGGATGCCACAATGCTATAAATAAACTAGTTTTCATTCTTAAAACACATATTCACACACACATGAGTTTATAACTAACCAATACCCATCAATTCATACCTTAATAAAAGAGTTAAACTGTCACACCCCGCTCCCGCAAGGTACTCTACCTATGCAGTGGGGCATGATCCTACCAACATTCCCGTGGCCTTAAAGAAATAACAAGGCTTAGAATAGCTAAGAACAAAAACTTTCCATGCAAGACTAATTCAAAATATCCTTTCATTTAAATCGAAGAACATAAGTTCAAGGGATACTCCATTCCAAACCATGCATTACATCTCAAAATAAAAACTCTTAGTCTTCAACATGATACGTCTTATAATTACATACCATGAAATGAAAGACAACAAGAATGATATCTAAGCTTCGATCCTAAGCCTAAGACGTTGACAGTGGTGGACTTTCTAGCGGAACCTGCGACCTATAACCACAAGGGTTACAGGAGAGTTCACTTAGTATTATAATGAATAAGATAAAATCATACACTCAGTTTTAAGGGTAAATCGACACTTTTGAAAAATAGTTCATCATTCTTTTAACCAAAAGATAAGTACACAACGCATTTACTTTAACACAGGAAATTTCATAACTTATGACCAACTTTCATACTTCACAAAGAGATAATTAAGGCTTAAAAGCCAACACTCGATATAAACATTTCTTGTAATAAGGCTTAGTTGTGCACAGTATACTATCACCAATTCTCATAATAAGGCTTAACCACCCACAACACATGCTAATCAATTTTCATAACAAGGCTTAGCCGTCCACATTGCGTTATAAACAACTTTCATGATACGGCTTAATAGCCACAACTCATCATAATCATTCTCATAATAAAGCTTAACATCAATAACTTAAACACAATAGACTGGTATAATTAAAGCTTAAATGCCACAACCTATTATACCCATTCCCGATGCACTCTCTTATCCAACAATGACCAAGTAGTTGTCTACCTCACAACCAGGAGTTCCGACGGTACCATAACCTCAATTCTCAAAATACGAATTAGCAACGTGATGGAATGAGGGCCACTCTTTTTTAAGCACATTGGTATGTGCAAAACCCGAGACTCAGCTCGAAATGCCTTTGATGGCTAATAACTCCTTTACCAGACAAACCTCCTCTTAAGGGATATAAAAACCCATACGGGGTAACCTCCCCTAATGGGATATAAAAATCCATACTAGGTATCCTCTCCTCACGGGATATAATAGGTTGGACACCCGCATAACTCGATGCCTTAAAATAGACGTATATTATTAATATCATCCATTTTCCATATAAATACTTCCTCTAACAATATAAATAACAGACTTGAATTAACAACGCATCCTCAAGTAAAAAGTCTCCACATGTTTCTTTCAACAATATAAATGGCACACTTGAATTAAAAATGCATTCTAAAATTGAGGTCTCATGCTATCATCCAACAACTCATGCTTCAAAAAAATATGAATATAGAAACGTTTAAAAAAACACTTCACATAATTACTTGTTTCAAGATAATAGCTAAACACTATCACCTAATTTAGTTGATATGCGAACCACATCCTCTCAATGATCCTCAACTAAAACCTCTGGTGACAAAATCCCAGTGCCTATAAATCAATTACAACCATACATAAACGTAGGGCACCAACTCCTATTATCAAGCGGTAAAGGAAGGTTCCAATTTTCGGATCGGCTATGGTTGATAGCGCAAACCTTACTTTTTTAAGTCTTTAAAGAAAAACTCATTATTTATGATATTTTATTAGCCCTTGGAGTCAAACAAACACTTGGCAAGACTTGGACTCACTCATGGAAATCAAAACACTTTCTAAGCATTGCTCATCTCCTTAAACCAAAAATTCAGAATCTGTTGGTCTCATGGTAAAATACATTTAACATACATAGAATCATTGGTTTGCTACAAACTTTTACGAGGTGATAGATATATATGTTAGGAACATATTTCATGAAGAAAGCTAAGCTCATATATGCTTCTAAATGGGGGCAAAAACTCGTTGAACAGAAAAGGTCAAAAAATAACACTGTTTGGTTAAATCGAGTTTTAGGACAAAACCATCAGGTTCAATCACTCTAAATAAATTTAATATGAAAGATAACTCAATGATCAAGCTCTAGACATAAAGTTTGACCTTAGGGGATATTTTTGGAATTTCTTAAAAATCATCAAAGTGGACTATTTTTCTTCTCGTTTGGCGTTAAAGCGTAAAAATTATGTTTTAGGTACTTAGACATCATTTGGGGATCTACCAAAAATCATACTTGCTAATAATAACCTCATGAAACTCCAGTAAAAACAAGTTATGAAAAAGACACTTTTAAGTCTCCCAAAAAATTTGGGTAAGAGGATGAAAAGAGCTTTTTCTTAGTTTTTTTCTTCGGTAGACTTGTTCCTATCCTTGTTTAACTTATTTTTCGGGTCCATATATAATATTTAAGATAAAGAACTAGTATACTCCAGGGGTTTAAATATCCTCACAACATACTTGTTCAACTAATAGAAAAGAAAACAAAACGTAAAGTGTTATTCTAGCCACCTCCACTAGGCTATCTCCTATATTTGATTTTTCTTGAACCTTCTTATTTTTAACCTTGTTCTTAGGACTTTAAATCTTATTAAATGTGGTAGAGAGGGTTTAGAAGAGAAGGTTGAGGATGGTTTTAGGAGTGCCTACCTCAAATACTTGATCATTGGAAGCTAGGACTTAAGCTTTAGCCCTTCAGGATCAACCTTCTTCCTTTTCTTCCTTCTTCTTCTTCTTCTTCTTCTCCAAGAACTCACTTTCTCTCTCTAGAACCTCACCATGACCAAATTTAACAAGGGAGAAATGTTGGAGAATGGGCTTCTATTTATAGGCTCATGGAAGGATTTGTTGTGTAATTGTTAGGGACTTGTTTGGTAATTAATTAGAATAGTTTAGGGACTAATTTTATAATTATAGCCTTGTAGACTTGGATGTTGTCAAAGGGATAATGATGAAGAATTGGAAAGATTTTAGCTAAATAATACTTTTTTAGCTAAAATTAAGTAGAAGTGTCCAAACTATCTGGGAAAATAATTTGACACAAAAAGTGATTAATGTATGTGACTTACTTAATTCTCTAGAATTAAGATTTTATTTTAGAATTAATTTTGTAAAATGTAAATATGTTAAAACTATCCAAAACTGCACCATTTATATTGAAAAAGTCCCAAAACAGTATAAAAATGCATGTTCATACGACAAATACTCAAGATTTGACGAAAGTACAAAAGTTGTACTTTTTGGGCACACTTCCCCATGTGGTCGGCCACATGGGATTCTCCCCCCCTTTTTTAAATAATTTATTTTTGTATTTCCAAATTCTTGAATTTAAAAATTTGGGCCAAAAAAATTAAATTTGGCCTTTCTTTTATTTTTAAGTTGGGCTTGACCATGGACTTTTTTTTTTTATAATTTTTGTGGACCTAAATTAAATAATTTGGGCTTTACTTGAGTTGGGTCAATCTTCTTACTTAGGTCTCATTTTTTGTTTGGGCCTTGTGTGTGTACGGACTTTAGTAAAGAAATGGGCCTTGGCTAACATTTGGGCTAAACTATCTATTTCTTTCTTTATTGGGCTTAAAGACTTAGGCTCTCAACTTTGTAACTTTAAACCAACACTAGGTTTAGCCCATCCCAATTCTTGGATTCAAGAAAACTCTAAGTTTAGTTTAGAGCTTGTCCAGGGAGTTAGGTTCAGAGTTCTTGTCCATAGCTATCGTACTAACTATCTTTGATTCACATTTTTATTTATATTAGTTTCAGGAATGTGGGTTATTACATAAACATTCCCACTTCATCTCATAACGTTTGATAACCATGTGAACCACTCTTCCTACTTATTTCATTTTAATGTAGTTCATACTCTTTTTATGTGAGACCAAGTTCTGTTTTATTTTTATAATGTTTTATTATTATTCGATGTATTGGTTATTGTTTCATCGTTTTAGAACAGCATATGTTATATATGTTTTACGCTTTTTCGAGTTTTGTTGTGGCAGGTTTCATTAGGGTTGTTTTCTCTGTCGTTCAGTCAACTGAAGTGGGTGACTCAGTCGACTGAACTGTGTCAGTGGAGAATTCTTGAATTCCAGTAGGCTTTTTCAGTCGACTGAAGAGGGTGGTTCAGTCAACTGACTTCCTGTGTTGGGCGAGGCCTATAAATATTAACCTTACGTTAGATATTTTGGAACCTTGTAGCTTCTTGAACAAGTTTCTTTCTTTTACACATAAAACCTCCACCTTCACTCTAGTTTTTTGGTGGGCCCGAGCTTGGTTTTTGGCGATCGGTTAATGGATTCTTAGTATCCGTGCTGAGGGCTTCGCGTTCATCAAGACAGAATTTTATTTTGACGAAGTTCGTTTTTTACAGAGTTCGAGGCGTCGAGTTTTTAATTCAACGAAATAGGATCCTAGACTATCTTGTCTTTAAATGGTGCTACATGCGATTATATGCATTTTTACCGTTTTAAATGTTATAAATGTCGAATTTTTGTGTTTAAACCATGTTTGTTCAGGCAAAAAGCATGTTTTACATATTTTTTGGTTTATTACATGTTGGTGGACGTGTGGATGTCCGTGGTTTTCAAAAAGATGGTTTGAAATCGCAAAGGTTTATGTAAAGTAATAAAAACCTAATTTTTAGGAGGTTTAGGGCTAACCATTGGGGTTAAGTCACGATTTTGAATGTTTTGGTTGAAACGGTGAAATCTTTGAAAGATGTTGGCCATTTTTCCTTGATTAGGAACGACGTGGCGAAGGGCCGTTGGATGTTTTGTACATGATTAATGTATGGTTTTAAATATTTTCATAGTTGAGCTACGTGTTGATTTTTAATGATTCGATAGATGTGCCATGACATTGCGTGTGTATTTGGGCCACCATTGCTTCTTGGTGAAAGTTTAGAAATTTTGCATAAGTAGGTGCTTCTTTTCTTTGGGTTAATCCTCGTAAATGAAGTGGTTGCCCTAGTGGGAGGCGTGCATTATCGTGACTATGTATAGAACTTGTCATTACCTGGCGGATTTTTATATAGTTTGGGTCTAGGGTAATGGGCAAGAGTCTATAGTGGTTACCTTTGTCCCGGATGTGGCAAAGTCGGTACATAGGGATCTTTGTTAGTTGTACGAACTGAGTGAAAAATAATATTTTGTTACTATTTTCTTTTAACTGTTGGACGTTATTTGCATTGTATGAAATACGTGATTTTAAGGACGAAAAATCATTTTGAGGCTCGTGTAGTCGAGTCGATTCTATGCTATGTGATTGCATATCATGCTTTACTTCATTATAGTTTGTTTCTATTGGGTTTCGGCTCACGTTGTGGGACTTATGAAAACCTTTTTCAGGTGACTGTGATTATGAGAGATGGTTTTGAGAAGCCGAGGAGGCGGAAGACTTTTCATAGTCTTCTATTTTGTGTGGGATCATGTACTGTTACATGTATTGCCTGTTATTGGAAGAATGTTTTGTAAGCCTTGAGGCGATATATTATACATGTATAGAATGTATGTTTGTTTTGAGAAGAATCCTGATTTTTAGGGTGTGATAACTTGGTATCAGAGCTCTGGATTCGAATACCTGAGAGCCGTGGAAAGAGGGTACATCACCTTGTAAGGCTGATTGCGTGTGCTTGATTGAATGTGTTTGGATATTTTGATAACATAAATACGATAGCTTGTTGAGTATGAGGATTTTGTGTATATGTGAGCATGGGAGTTGGACCTTAGGATTGATTAGTCTTGTCTTCGGGCGTTTGGATTGACAAACTTGGAAGCCAAGGTAAAAATGTGTTTGGCCGACGAATTATTTAGCAAGGAATCTACGTGGGTTACCCAAATGGACCCATCACTCTTATCGGTTCTCCTCGGTACGCAGATGTGTTTACATGATCTTGAATGGCTATGTGTTAGTATGATTATGTGTTTTATGTTAGTAATAACTTGATGAATGAAAGCTTAAGTTGTTATATTTCTTTCGTGTGGAAGTTATGTCTGCGCGGGGGGGACGAGGCTGTGGCCGTGATTTAGGCCGAGGAGATGTGCCAGTCCCATATGCTGGGGATGCTAATGCTGCCCAAGGACCTGTAGAAGGGGTAAACTTGCTACGTGAGATGATAGGCTCCATTCGTCAGCTAGCCGAGGCTGCTAGGGGAGGGAGAGAGTACCCGAGCTGAGGGCGACTGTTGCAATGAGAGAGTTTTGGCGTCTTGACCATCCTACCTTTCTGGGGATCCCAATCCCAAGGTGACTACAGAATGGTTGGAGCTTGTGATCAGGATTCTGGATACACTATAGATAATTGAGGATGATCTAAGAGTTGCCTTCGTTGCATTCCAGCTGAAAGGGGATGCCTATGAGTGGTGGAAGTTTGCCAGGACTACGGTGGGAGGCACGTGGGATGCTTTTATAAAGGTATTTCTAGAGAAGTACTTTCTTGAGTCCTCGAGAGATCTTTACCATGAGGAGTTCCTTTTCCTTACCCAGGGGGTGATGATTGTGGTTTAGTACGAGGCAGAGTTTATCAGTTTGTCCCGATTTGCACATGAAATTGTGGCTATAGATGAGTTGCGTACAAAGAGATTTGAAATGGGTTTAAAGCTCGCGATTCGAGATCGGGGGCGGCATTTAAGATGCACGTCTTTACAGAATTGGCGAAAACAACCATTACTGTGGAAAATACCCTGAATGAGACACGCAAGGCTAGAGAGAGTAGAAACTAGTAGGACGAAGGGGTGCACAGTTTTAGGGGCGCAGGAACAAGCGCAAGAGGTCATCTTGGTTACGGCTTGCACACAGAAGACCAGATTAAAGATTTTCGGAGAATATAAGTTTTGTTCACAGGTTAGATGGAATTGGAGAAAATATCGGTACAACTGTAGTACAGAGTTTTAGTAGGCCTGTCTTGGTTATGGGGAACAAATAATAGCGTTGTCTATTGTTTCGACTCTTTGTACTAGTACACTTTGTTTGTATTGAAAAGAACCACATTGAGATAATTAATTTTTTACTGACTATATAAATTCATTCACACCCAAATGTTATAATGAGTGCTTATACTCTTAATTCTGAAATAATTATTATTTATATATATTTAATATTCGTTGTCCTAATTCATTAGAGGGTGCGATCTTTTATGAGTCAATAGTCCATGTGAGTTGGATAATGGTATTAATTATATGGTGAGTATTAATTATTGACGAAATCTACATCCCAATTGTTCGAAATTGACGATACCCCCTTAAGAAAGCTTATAAATTTTGTCCGAACCAAACTCTGTAGGTGGATTTAATTATCTGACCGGCAAGTAAGTTAAGCGAAAGGGTTTAAGAAATTTTAAGAAGCCGATTACATTAAATTGTTAGTAATTAAATTTAATTGGCGGATATCGAAAATCTTAACGTGGGGAGATGAGTTAAGCATTTAATAATAGGAGCTCGAATAATTGACTTTTAAGAATATGGTTGGGAGAGCAATTACGATTCTTTAGTGGTATGAATTGTAATTTATGTTTTTTTAAAATTCTTTGCATGGAGCCACTAATCATGTCTGCAATTCTTTGCAGGAGTTCTAGAAAACTAGGCAGCTTAGTGATGAGAAAATTTACCTCCATATGGATAATAATATCATGGTGGCAGCAGTTGTAATAGGAGATGTCACTCTCAGCTTTAGTAGAGATAGGATTTTAATTTTAAAAAATTATCTTGATGTACCTTCTATTAGAAGAAATTTACTTTCAGTTTATAATTTAATAAAGGATAAATATTCTGTTCATTTTAATAACTCTGTGGTTATTAAGAAAAATAAACGTTTTATTTGTTCTAGTACAATGGTGGATGGTCTGTATGTTATATCTCCTATCTCTCCTACACTGTAACTACCTAAATTGAATAACACATCCAATTTACCATATAAGAGAAAGGTTTCTCCTTTAATAAACCAAATGTTTTTTTGGCATTTACGCTTGGGTCATATTAATCTAAAAAGGATAAATATACTGGTAGAAGATGGACTTTTGAGTTCATTAGAAGTGGAGGCACTTCTAGTCTGTGAGTTCTACTTAGAGGGTAAAATGACTAAGAGACCCTTCTTAGCCAAAGGCTATAGAGCTAAAGAATCGTTGAAACTAGTTCATTCTGATGTGTGTGGTCCTATGACTATCCGGGCTAGAGATTGCTTTGAGTATTTTTTTAGTTTCATTGACGATTACTCAAGGTATGGATATATTTACCTGATGCACGGTAAGTCTGAATGGTTTGAAAAATTTAAAGAATTCAAGGCGGAGGCAGAGAAGTATCTGGGTAAAATTATCAAATCACTACAATCCGACAGTGGTGGAGAGTACCTTTTTGGAGTCTTTAGGGACTACTTGTCGTCAGAAGAGATTATATCTCAGTTGATTGCATCGGGCACTCCGTAGTAGAATGGTGTAGCAGAAAGAAGAAATAGGACTTTTATGGAGATGGTAAGTATTGGAGGCAAATTGCCAAGATTATTGCTGTGTAAACGATTTTTTGAAAAATAAAAATTGGATGAGGAATCGCCGAAATAGGCTCCAAATAAATTTTTTTTGATGTCGAACGATAAAAAATAAACCCATTCCACCGCAGTTAATTCAGATGAATACCTTTTGCTCGATTCCTCAACTACGAATTTTGATTTCCTGAGTCAAAGCTCCTGTTAAACCTTCTACTGTATTCTGGATGCAATTTTCGAACATTGTGTGGGTTACGAACCTTCGAGAACGGAAACCGGTAGAACTTGGACAATCTTAGTCTTGAAAGACAACTTATGATTTTGGTTCAGCCTACTCATATATTTATAGGGCTACAGTAGGGACCTATGAAGTAATTATAATATAGACTTCTAGTGTAACCCAGATTCCCATCCAGCAGTTTCTGCAAATATGCAAACCTATTAGCAGTTTCTGTAATTATGAAAATCTTGTAGCAATTTTTACATTTTTCATAAAATACTAAATTACAGTTCACACCATTAAAAAACTGTAACTGTACTCTTAGCCATAATCTCAAGACCAATTTGCATTGAGCTCCTGTTATTAAATACTTAATTCATCTCCCCATGTTAGGATTTTCGATACTCGCCAATTAAATTTAATTATTGATAATTTAATTTAATTGGTATCTTTAAAATTTCTTAAACCCTTCTGTTTGACTTATTTGACCGCCGAATAATCAAATTCACCTGCAGGGTTTGGCCCGGTCAAAACTTATAAGCTTCCTTAAGGAGGTATCGTCAATCTCGAACAATCGGGATGTGGATTGTGTCAATAATTAACATTCACCATATAATTAATACAGCTATTCAATTCAGTGGGACTATATACCCATAAAAGATCACACCCTATAACGAATCAAAACAATAAATATTAAATATACGCAAATAATAATTATTTCGGAATTAAGAGTATAAGCACTCATAATAACCTTGGGTTGTGATTTAATTTATATAGTCAGTATAAAATTAATTAAACCAATGTGGTCTTGTTCTATACTCACAAAGTGTACTAGCATAGTGAGTCGGAATAATAGACCACTATTATCTGTTCTCTGTAACAAAGACAGACCTACTAAAACTCTGTGCTACAGTCGTACCGATGGTTTGTCCATTTCCATCTAAACTGTGAACCAAACTTATATTCTGCAAGAACCTTTAATTTGATTTTCTGTGTACATATCGTACTCTACACACCAGATTAAATACTGTACAGAATAAAGAACAACTATGCGTAACACTAAAGAAATGATATTGCATACATTGCTCAATAAGATTCTCATAAAATGGAAAAATAATTTTATTAAAATAAAATTAAATACTAAAATAAAAACTAAATCCATAGTATTTAGTATACAACCCTGATAATCTCTCACTTATACTCAAAATTATGCTGCCACACATTTGACTCTCATGCCCTCTATATGACTATCGAAAGTCTTAGCCAGAAGGCTTTTTGTAAAAGGATCTACAATGTTGTCTACTGATGCAATCTTGGTCACAACAACATCACTCCTCTGTACAATTTCTCGTATCAGGTGATACTTGCGCTCAATGTATTTTCCTTTCTTGTGGACTCTTGGCCCATTCGAGTTTGCAACCACTCTGCATTTGTCATAATAAAGTATAATAGCCGACTGAACTGAAGATATCATATCTAGATCCAACAAAAAGTTCTTGAGCCAAACAGTCTCCTTGGCTTCCATGGTAGAATCAGCAATGCATGACTATTTGATACTCCTACAACTTATAACTCCACCTCTCAAGGTAAACACATATCTTAAGGTAGACTTACAGGAATTTTTGTCTGACTAAAAATTCGAGTCTATGTACACTAAAGGTACTAGACTATCTGCCTGGTAAACCAACATATAATTCTTAATCCTTTTTAGGTACTTAATTACATTCTTTACTGTAGTCCAATGCTCCTACCCTAGGTTAGACTGATATCTGGTAATCATGCCAATGACAAAGCAGATGTCGGGTCTATTGCAAAGCATAGTATACATTAGGCTTCCTACTGCCGAAGCATAAGAAACCGCCTTCATCTTCTCGATCTCATCTGGTGTCTTAGAACACTAATCCTTGTATAGAGTGATTTCATACCTGAAAGGAAGAAACCCTTTCTTGGAATCTTGCATGCTAAAAGGAGCAAGGATATCATCGATATACTTTGCTTATGATAAGCCCAACATCCTTTATTTTTGATCTCGTAAAAGCTTGATCCCAAGGATGGGACTGGATTTTCCTAAGTCCTTTATATCGAACTGCTTAGATAACTATACTTTTACCGAAGATAACACCTCCACATCGTTTTCGATAAGTAAGATATCATTTACATAAAGTACTAGAAAGACTACCACACTTTCGTCACGTTTCTTGTACACACAGGACTCACTTGGACTCTGATAAAAACTATAAGATTTTATGGCTTGATTAAATCGAGTATTCCAAGATCTTGATGCCTGCTTTAGTTCGTAAATGGATCTCTTAAGTTTGCACAACACGTGCTCTTGGCTCTTTGTTATGAAATTATCTTGTTGTATCATATAGATACACTCGTCAAGACTTTCGTTAAGAAAAATTGTCTTGACATCCATTTGCCAAATTTCGTAATTGAAATAAGCAGCAATGGATAAGAGAATCCGGATAGACTTACGAATGGCTATCGATAAAAAGGTTTTCTCATAATCAATCATTTCTTTATGAGTGAACCTTTTTGCAACAAGCATTGTTTTGAAGGTTTCAACCTTCCCATCTGCTCTTCTCCTCCTCTTATAAATCCACTTACATCCAATGGATTTTATCCCTTCTGGTGATTCTATTAGTTTCTAGACTTGATTAGAATATATAAATTCCATCTCTAAATTCATAGCCTTTTGCCAAAGATCTGCATCTTTGTCTTGGAGTACTTCATTGTAGTTATAGGGTTTAGTATCTAGTTATGCCGAGATCCTGTTAAAAGACTCTCCCAAGAACATATACCGATCGGGTTGATGAGCAACCCTCCCACAGCGACGAGGCACTACCTGTGTCTGTGTACTAGCAGTAACACGCTGTGTAGAATCTAATCTATGTGCACCATTACACACATGTTCGTCAGGCATGTTAATGGTAGCATCTTGATTATGATCTGCACTTGTCCCGATAATCCTCCCACTACGGCGAGGCAATGGAATATTAGTGACTTGTGATTTCTATTCCGTTCTACTAGTATTTTCTCCTAGTTCTTCTAGAATAATTTATTTTTGGGCCTGTGATCCATAATATAATCATCTTACAAGAGTTAGGTATTGGTCCTAATAATAACCTTATGATCCTTAGGATTATAAAATAAACTACCCTTCATTCTCTTGGGATATTCTATAAAGAAACAGACTTCTGTCCTCGATTTCAACTTATCCGTATTTCCTTTCAGTACATGTGCTGGACACCCCAAATTTGAATGTCTCAGATTAGGATTGCGCCCTGTCCACAATTATGTGGGAGTAGAAGGTACTTATTTAGAAGGTACCAAATTCAGAATAGAAGCCACTATCTCTAATGTAAGTCCTTAAAACAAATCAGGTAATCCTGAATAACTCATCAGTGAACTTATCATCTCCATAAGAGTCCTATTCCTTCTTTCTGCTACACCATTCTGTTGCAGAGTGTCCGGTGCAGTCAACTAGGATATAACCCTTTCTGATGACAGGTAATCCCTAAACTCTCCAAAGAGGTACTCCCTACCACAGTCGGATCATAGTGATTTGATACTTTTACCCAGACGCTTTTTCGCCTCTGCCTTGAATTATTTGAATTTCTCAAAGCATTCAGACTAATGGTGTATTAGGTAAATGTATCCATACCTTGTGTAGTCATCAATGAAACTGATGAAGTACTCAAAGCCATATCTAGCCTGGATTATCATAGGACCACACACATCAGAATGAACCAGTTCTAATGGTTCTTTAACTCTTTAGTTTTAAAGGATCTCTTGATCATCTTACCCTCTAAGCAGGATTCATAGACTAAAAGTGTCTCCACTTCCAATGAACCCAAAGGTCCATCTTATACCAGTCTATTTATTCTTTTTAGATTAATATGACCCAAGCGTTAGTGCTAAAGAAACGTTTAGTTCATTAAAAAAAAACTTTCTCTTATATGAAAAATTAAATGTGTTATTAAATTCAGTTAGTTGCAATGTAGGAGAGATAGAAGATACAATATACAAACATCCACCAATATACCAGAACAAATAAAATGTTTATTTTTCTTAATAACCACAGAGTCATTAAAATGAACAGAATATTTATCCTTTATTAAACTAGAAATCGAAATTAAATTTTTTCTAATTGAAGATATATAAAGACAATCTTTTTGAAGTAAAATCCTATCTCTACTAAAACTGAGAGTGACATCTTTTACTGTAACTACTGCTACTCTAGTATTATTGCCCATTAGTAGGTATATTTTTCCATCACTGAGCTGCCTGATTTCTTGAAACCTCTACAAAAAATTACAGACATGATTAGTGGTTCCCGTATCTATACACCAGGTACCGGTTGATAACACTGCTAAACATGTTTCAACTACTAGTGAACAGAAATTACTTGGTTTGTTCTGCTTACTAAGAAAAATCGGACACTGCTTTTTCCAATGCTCAAACTGGTTACAGTGATAGCACTTGCCTCTCAGCTTCTTCACACCAAGTTTTGGTCCCTTAACTGTCTTTGGACATGTGCCTTCCTCTTTCTAAACTATTTTCTTCTTCTTGTCTTTCAACTTAGAGAAAGAACCTTTTTCAGTCACATGCATAGAACCTGGCTTTCTAAGAACACCCTCGACTGCTTGAAATTCTTTAAGAAGTTCTGCCAATGAAAAGCTGAGCTTATTCATGGTATAGTTTAGGTAGAACTGCTTAAAGCTACCAGGTAGTGATTGGAATATGATATCGACCTCGGTTTCCCTGTTAATTTCAGCTCCTAGGATCTCTAGTTCATTCAAAAGATTGATCATCTTCAGAACATGATCCCTAACTGGAGTGCCTTCAGCTATGCTTGTATTCATAAGAGACTTCATGGTCACCTGCTTAGCAGCACGATTTTGATCCCTAAACATTTCTTTGAGGTTCATAATCATGCCATAGGAATTAGGTATAGACTGATGCTGATGCTGCAAAACATTTGACATGGAAGCCAAAATGTAACAACAAACTATCTGATCAGCTTTCTGCCACTTTTGATTGGCTTGGATTTCCTATCCGGTCGTCTCCTTATCAGGTACTGGTGGACAAATATCAGTTAATACAAATTGTAGTCATTAGCAGTTAAGACAATGTCCAAATTTTTTTTCCAGTCTATATAGTTTGGTCCCGTTAGTTTGTTTTCTTTGAGTATTGACACGAATGGATTGAAAGCCATTTTAATAATGAGAATCACATAATTAAAAAAATAACCGTTAATTATGATGAGCAAAATTTTGAATTTATTTTAAAATTGGTTCTCTCTACCATTTAAAAAAAAATTCGCCAACAGCCTGGTACCCTGTGAATAGTATACCTTAATGGAAAGACGTCTACTATCCTTCGTTTATCCAGACAGGCCAATTTTTATTAATTTTACTATCTAGGCAACTGACCCTGCCAAGTAAAATTAAATAACTGACATAGTTTCGGTCTAGTAAATAATAACAGTGACTCAGATAGAGAGAATACTATTGTTTACAGCTAAGTATTAACCACCACGTAATCCCAAATCAATCGTTTCGCAATGAATCATTCAGATAGAGAAGTGATCCATACTAATAATTATCCAGAATTATCCCTCAAGGAGATTTGTACTGGCGATATCGCAATTAATCCTGTTCGATGGGAAGGAGGCCTTACTCTCAACACGCAGACTTAATTACATCACCTATAAATTAGTGATGGAGACTGTGAGATTTATTTGTGAATAAATTTACTCCTTCACTTATATTTTTAAAATATTTTTTAGAGTTATAAAAATCCGTTTAATTAAAATAAATTTATTAATTTCAAAATATCTTTCTGTGTACACGATCTAAAAGACTCCAGTTTGTCAAACCATCTTTTCGTATTTTAATGCGTAACAAATAAAATAACCGAGCAATACACAATTTTTTTCTTTAATTTTTCAGCTAAGGTAGTGATTAAAAGCATTCAAAATATTTTATTTATACGTTACACATTTTTCAAAAATAATAATTTATTATGATTAAACTTTTTTTTACTTAATTAATCTAAAAACTGAAATTAATTTTTACATTTTTCAAAGATATCCGATTTAAAAAAAATCAACTTTAAACGTGTTATTTTGTAAAAATAAAATATCTAAAATTTTTCTATTTAATTAAAAACTTTTAATTAAAAAAATTTTTATTTTATTTTTCTTAATAAAATTTTAATTAAAACTAAAATTTTTGAATTAATTATATTAACAGGAATATATAAAATACATATGCATCATCCACGTAGTTTAAAAGAATATAAATGCAAGATATATAACATAAATGTACATCTCCACGTAGTACCCTCTAACAGTTATATAGTCTAGGATCATACCTCGGTGAGTTAAAAACTTGACATCTCGATCCACGTGCAAAATTGAACTTTGCTGGAATGAAATTCTGTTTGGATGGCTGCGTAGACCGCGATGCCAATGCTAAGGATCAGTAGTTGGTTTGTTAAAAACCAAGTCCCGGGCCCCTGAGAAGTTAGAGAGAAGGTAGAGATTTTGGTTTGAGAAAAAGAAACTTAGTCTCCAAGCTTTGCAAAATATCTCCACACATATCTAAAGACTAGATATTTATAGGCCAAGAAAATATCTTTTTTGAAAATATCTTTTTTTTTTTTGAAATTTTGAAATTCGCACAGAAACTCTCTACAACCCCGGGAACCAACCCCGCATGCTTATTTCAACACAAACATGTATCAAAATGCATAAATCATACATCGTAGAAATATATATGTAAAAACACGTCAAACATATATAAATCTCATAAAGAGACGGGTCCGGGTCTTAGAACTCTCCCCCCTTAAGGAATTTCGCTCTCGAAATTCACTACAAGGTCACAAAGGAAAAAGCTCCGGATATCAAACACGCATCCCCGACTCCAGTTCCCATGTTGCTTCTTCAACCCCGTGATGAAGCCATAGGACCTTGACATAAGCAATTGTTTTTTCCCGCAACACTTGCTCCTTCGTATCAAGAATCTTCACCGGACGCTTCTCATATGTGGCATTCTCGTCAACGCGCAGCTCGGCCCAATCTAACACATGTGAAGGATCAGGCTCGTACCTCCGAAGCATAGAAACGTGGAACATGTTATGCACAGTTGCTAACTGAGGTGGCAAAGCCAAATGGTAAGCAACCTCCCCCACCTTGTCAAGAATCTCAAAAGGCCCAATGAAGCCCGGTGATAGCTTCCCACTACGACCAAACCTCATCAAATCTCTATGAGGTGAGACCTTCAGGAACACGTGATCCCCCACTGCAAACTCTAAATGTCTTCTCCTCTGATCTGCATAACTCTTCTGACGGCTCTGAGCTGTCTGAAGACGCTGGCGAATCACTGCGATCTTCTCCGTTGTCTCCCGCACCAAGTCGGGCCCCAAGACTGTGGTCTCTCTCACATCTGTCCAACATACTGGTGACCTACACGGTCTACCATACAAAGCCTCATACGGTGCCATCGCAATACTGGACTGATAGATGTTGTTGTATGCAAACTCTGCTAATGGCATATGATCCTCCCAAGAACCTCTAAAATCAAGGACACATGCCCTCAACATATCCTCCAAAATCTGTATGGTTCTCTCAGACTAACCATCCGTCTGGGGGTAAAAAGCAGTACTGAACATCAAGTTCGTCCCCAAAGCCTCTTGAAGACTTTGCCAAAAGCTCGATGTGAAGTGCGGGTCTCGGTCGAAAACGATAGACATGGGCACTCCATGCAAGCAGACTATCTCTCTGACACACAAATGACTCAGTCGGTCTACTGAATCCTTCACGCGGATGGGGAGAAAGTGTGCAGACTTCGTCAACCTATCAACCACAACCCAAATGGCGTCATGTCCCCTAGGTGAGCGAGGAAGTCCTAACACAAAGTCCATCGTGACGCTCTCCCACTTCCACTCAGATACCGGTAACGGCTGTGACAATTCTCCCGATTTTTGGTGCTCCGTCTTTACCTTCTGACAGGTAAGGCACCGAGAAACAAATTAAAGTACGTCTTCTTTATTCCAGTCCAATAGAACTGACGACGTAAGTCATGGTACATCTTCGTGCCTCCAGGATACACTGCAAGGCGTGAATGATGACACTCATGTAGTAGATCCTCTCGGTATAACTCTGGCACAAACAACCTCCCGGCTAACCTCAGACTCTAGTCTGAACCCACAACCAATCCTGCTATATCCTCTCCGCTGGCAACACGATCTCGTATCATCTGAGCTTCCCGATCCGTCTGCTGGACCTTTAACACTTGTGCAGTCAATGCTGTTCGTGAAACTACTAAAAATAAGGTAGCCTTCGTCGTTGTCTCCCTAAGACAGAGATCAAACTCCCCAATCTCTCTAAACATGTCCCATTCTCGTATAGCAATAGAAGCTAATGAGCCATGAGATCTCCTGCTGAGAGTGTCAGCTACAACGTTGGCCTTCCTTGGATGATACTGCAAGTCAAAATCATAATCCTTCAATAGCTCCATCCATCGTCGTTGGCGCAAGTTTAGGTCCTTCTGTGAAAACAAGTATTTTAAGTTCTTGTGATCAGAGAAAACCTCAAAGTGCTCACCATAAAGATAGTGACGCCATGTCTTCAAGGCAAAGACCATGGCAGCCAACTCCAAATCGTGTGTCGCGTAGTTCTTCTCATGTGTCTTTAACTGTCAAGAACCATAGGCTACAACCTTCCCTTCCCGCATCAAGACACAGCCTAAACCGTCGTGTGTTACATCACAATACACTGTATATCCCAAGCCTCGCTCTAGGATAATCAACACTGGCGTGCTAGTCAACCTCGTCTTCAGCTCTTGGAATGCTGACTCACAGGACTCGCTCTACATAAGCACAACTCTCATCCATGTTAGACGCGTCATCGGTGTAGCAAGTCTCGTAAAGTCCTTCACAAACTGTCGGTAGTAGCCTGTCAAACCCAAAAAACTACGAATCTCAAAGACACTCTTTGGTCGCTCCCAACCCGTCACAGCATCAGTCTTCGACGAATCCACAGCTATCCCGTCTGTCAACACTACGTGTCCCAGAAACCTCACCTCAGACATCCAGAACTCGCACTTCTCAAACTTTGCATACAAGCGATGCTCACTCAGTGTTTGTAGAAAAATACACAAATGGTTCTCATGCGCCTCCCTAGTAGCTGAGTATACGAGAATATCATCCACAAACACGACCACAAAACTGTCCAAGTATGAATGAAAGATGCGGTTCATCAAACCCATAAACGTAGCAGGTGCGTTCGTTAGACCGAACGACATGACCAAAAACTCATAGTGACCATAACGAGTCCGGAAGGCGGTCTTCGCTATGTCCTCGTCCCTAATCTGCAACTGGTGGTATCCTGATCTCAAGTCTATCTTTGAAAAGCAGCTCGACCCCTTCAACTGATCAAACAAATCATCTATCCTAGGCATAGGATACTTATTCTTCACTGTTTCCTGATTCAGCTTCCGGTAGTCGATACACAAACGTAAGGATCCATCATTCTTTTTGGCAAAAAGAGCAGGAGCTCCCCATGGTGAAGTACTCGGGCGTATGAACCCCCTATCCAGTAGCTCCTGAAGCTGTACCTTGAGCTCATGCAGCTCAGCAGGTGCAAACCTATAAGATGGCATCGATATGGGAGCAGGCCCTGGAATCAACTCAATAGAGAACTCTACCTCAAGGCTCGGTGGCAACTCAAACAGATCGCCTGGAAAGACATCAGAATAGTCACAGACCACCGGAGGTAACTCTCCTCGAGTCCCAATCCCCTCATCCAACATGAGAGCTGCAAAAAGGAAGCCCAGGTTGCCTTGGTTCTGCACAACACCGGGCATAAATCTCAAACCTTCATCCCGATCACCCACAAAGCAAAAATAATCTCCCGCTGGTGTACAGATTGTTACTCTTCATTGATCGCAATCGATAAAGGCACGATAGGTGGTTAGCCAATCCATCCCTAGGATGACATCAAACTCGGTCATGTCTAGAATGATAAAGTCAAACTCTAAACAACGACTGGTGACCTCCAACACACAGGATCTACATACAAGACTCAACGTCACATTCCCACTGACTGGGGTCTCCACACTCAAAGTACTACCCAACCAGTCCATTTCAAACCTCAAAGCAGACGCAAAAGCAGATGATATAAATGAATGTGATGCTCCCGTGTTGATAAGAACATTGGCTCATGATTTATAGACTAAAAAAGTACATATGATCATGGAGGTGGTAGTAGCAGCATCGGGCATGACCGGTGCTCTGGATGAACGAGAATCTGCTAGAACATAAGGTATGGCTGGTGCACTGTGGCCCTAAATTGTAGACTATTTGCCTGACTGCACTAAAGTGCCTCCTTCTGCAAATCTGGATGGTTAATGTCCCTAAGCAGATGGAGTAACAGAAGCTCTAGCTATGCTCCCCAGTCTGGGGCAATCACTGCGGATGTGCCCAGACTGGCCACACTCAAAACATACCACTTGCCCTCTTCCATGAGCCTCCGACTGCGAGTGAACCGGCGTTAAACTATGGCAGTCTGCCGCATGATGTCCAGGTCACTGGCATCTAAAACAAACAGACTCCCTCCTCTGCTCTGACCTTCTCGTTGAAGCCACCGGTGGCACAGATGCCGAAGGCTACGGCGGATACGACCCCACCAGATGCGAACGTGGACCAGATGTCCGTTGGCGCTTGTTCTCCCTACACCCCTGACCCTGTGTACGTTCCCCTCCTTGCTGACCTCGACTATCTTTGTCTCGGCGCGTCTCATTCAGAGTGTCCTCCACTTTCATGGCCATCTGTACCAGCTCTGTGAAGACCTGGATCTGGAATGCCGCCACTCTGTCTCTGATAGCGGGTCTCAAATCCCTCTCGAACCGCTTTGCACGAAACTCATCAGTCGGTACGATCTCCTATGCAAATCGAGACAGACTGGTGAACTCAGCCTCATACTCCACCACTGACATAGTTCCATGAGTCAAAAATAGGAAATCCTCTCTGTAGCGATCCCTCAGCATCGCTGAAAAGTATTTCTCCAGAAATACCTTTGTGAATGCCTCCCAAGTGCCAGCAACTGTAGTCCTGGTGAACTTCCACCACATGTGCACACTCTCCCTCAGCTGGAAGGCAGCAAAAGTAACCTTCAAATCATCTTCCTCAATTTGAAGCGTGTCCATGATCCTTGTGACCAGCTCTAGCCATTCAGTGGCAACGGTAGGGTTGGGATCCCCAGAAAAGGTATGAGGGTCCAAACGGCGAAACTCGTGCATTACGACCATCGCCTTCAGTTCTGGTATACTGTCCCTACCCCTAGCGGCCTCAGCCAATTGTCGAATGGAGCCGACCATCTCACGCAACATATCTCCCTCAGCAACACGTCCTTGGGGTGCATTAGCATCTCCAACATCTGGGACTAGAATGTACCTTCGGCTAGAACCACGGCCACGGCCTCGACCATGGCCTCGTCCACCCCGCATAGACATAACTCTATACGAAAGCAAGATAACAGAGTAAACTTCCTACAACATGTTATGGCTAACGTAAAAGACAGATAAGCATGCTAACACATAGCCACTTAATATCATGTCATCACATCTCACATACCGATGAGAACTAACAAGAAAAACTCGTCACTCTGGACAACCTACTTAGATTCCTAGCTAGAAATCACGTCCGCAAAATACGTTTCTAACATGGCTCCCAAGTATGTTAACCCAAATGCCCGAAGGTGAGACTAATTAATCCCAAGATCTACCTCTATACCCACATGAATAAGTTATCATGCGTATGCTAACAGAAGCTAAAACACATGCAATCAAGCATATGCACATCCTCACAAGGTGATGTACCCTCTTTTCCATGGCTCTTAGGTATTCGAACCCAGAGCTCTGATACTAAGTTGTCATGCCTCAAACACTAGGGTCACGCGAAAGCCTACCAAAGCACCCATTTATCATGAAAATAGGTTTTACAGTTGAAAATCAAAAAATACAACATTTGGATAAAAGATTTTCCAAGGATCAACCCTCATAAACAATAAACATGTATTCTCATATATAAATAAGCATATCGCCAAGAGGCGTACAAAATCGGCTTACACAGGCACCACATATAGAAGTACATGTCTCAAAAAGGGAAAACTATAGCAAGTCTTCCATCACCTCTGCAACTAGGTCAGCTCCATGTGCTCACCTGAAAAATGTTTTACAGCAAAAATTCCACATCGTAAGCCGAAGCCCAATAGAAAAATAGATTGTAAAGCTGTAATACAGGTCATGCAATCATATGGTGGGAGCAAACTCGACCACAATAGCCAAATAGGTTTTTCTCTAAAAAACCACGCGTTTTCATCCTTGAAACTACGCATATAATCCTGACAGATATCATGCCACAGTTAAGGAAAAGCAGTAAACACAACATTCTCAACTCCAGACACGCAGCCGAGGAGACACAATAAATGTAATCCTATGTACCGACTCTGCCACACCGACAAAGGTAACAATTATAGACTCTTATCCATTACTCTACAGTCGCGCAGGGTCCAATAAGTAATGACAAGTTCTATACAGTGTCACGACAACGACGCCATTAACGTAGGCAACCGACAAATACTTAATTTACGGAACCAGAGCCCGAGGGAACTAAGCACCCACACGACTCAATTTACAAGGACTAACCCAAAGGAACTAAGTACCTACGGTGCACACGTTTTCGGACTTGCACCGAGGAGCAATGGAAGCCCAACTCAACAATACCTACTGTCACGGTACATCTCTGGAAAATATTTCAAAACCAACCCACAAACAGATATACACCACATGTATATAAAAAGATCCAATCCATGAACCATGGAGATCAAACAAAACATGTAAAAACATATTTTCACCCAAAACGTTTTAGAAGTTGAGACTCAACCCCAAGGGTTAGCTCCAAACCTCCAATAAAAAATGTTTTCCCAATTTTCATAAAACTCCTCATTTTCAAACCTCATTTCTTTTGAAAACAACGGGCAAACATCCCATTCTAGGACTCCACGAGCTCATAGAACTCATTCCAATCTCAAAACTCTTCTTCTCACACAAAGGAAGAAATAGGTCAACACCAAAAGAAAAGGTGTCGACACAAACAGCGGAGGTGTCGACACAAATAAAAATGTGTCAATACAAACAATGGATGTGTCGACACAAATAGAAAATGTGTCAACACAAACAGCAACAGAATACTTAACACCAACAGAAGGAAATTGTGTCGACACAAATAGAAAATGTGTCAAAACCAACAACAAAAGGTGTCGACACAAACAGAAAATGGTGTCAACACAAAAGAACTGAGAGTTTACTGCAACATCCACTGAAGCGTGCTCAATACCCCAGAAGGAAACTGTGTCGACCATAACAGAAATTGGTGTCGACACAAAAATCCAAAATTCCCTAATTTCAGAATAAGATACAGGCGATGGTGAAAAACAACCCAAGCTACTGAAACAACTTCTCAGCTCCAAATTAAACCAACCAAACACTCCTTTAACAACCCACGGGCATACATAAATTGAAAACAACAAGGATACACCAAAAGGAAAGCCTCAAAACCCTTTTCTTCTAACTGAAATCCACCCAAAGAGATTTTTAAACCAAAAATCCAACTTTTGAAACATAAATGATTTTTCATGTATTTTTAAACAGTAGAAACACGTAGTACCCTCTAACAGTTATACAGTCTAGGATCCTACCTCGGTGAGTTAAAAACTCGACGTCTCAATCCACGTGCAAAACTAAACTTTACCGGAATGAAATTTCGTTCGGATGGATGCGTAGACCGCGATGCCAATACTAAGGATCAGTAGTTGGTTTGTCAAAAATCAAGTCCCGGGCCCCCGAGAAGTTAGAGAGAAGGTAGAGGTTTTGGTTTGAGAAAAAGAAACTTAGTCTCCAAGCTTTGCAAAATATCTCTACAAATATCTAAAGGTTAGATATTTATAGGCCAAGAAAATATATTTTTTTTAAAAAAAAATTTTGAAATTCACATAGAAACTCCCTACAACCCCGAGAACCAACCCCGCATGCTTATTTCAACACAAGCATGTATCAAAACGTATAAATCATACATCGTAGAAATATATAGGCAAAAACACATCAAACATATATAAATCTAAAAAAGAGACGGGTCCAGGTCTTACAGACGGAATCTATGTCCCGAACGATTAGGATTGACAATACCCCCTTAAGGAAGCTTATAAGTTTTGATTGAGCCAAACCCTGTAGGTGAATTTAATTATCCGGCGGTCAAACAAGTTAAGCGGAAGGGTTTAAGGAATATCAGGAAGCCAATTAAATTAAATTGTCAGTAATTAAATTTAATTGACGGGTATCAGGAATCTTAACGTTGGGAGAAATGGTATGCATTTAATAATAGGAGCTCAATGCTATATGGTCTTGAGTTTATGGGTCAGAGTGCAATTGTAGTTCTTTAATGGTGTGAACTGTAATTCAGTATTTTATGAAAATTGTAGAAACTGCTGCTGGCTTTTCATAATTGCAGAAACCGCTAATAGGTGTCTGTGTTCCACTAGAAGTCTTACTCATAATTACTCCCCATTTTCCTGCTGTAACCATATATATATGCGGGTAGACTGAACCAGTTTTATAACATAACATGTCTTCTAAGACTAAAGCTGTCTTGGTTTTGCCGGTTGTGGCTTTGGGATTTAGGGGTCAAAAATAAGGAAATTCAAAGGACATTTTGAAAATGTTTTAACACCATGAAAACCAAATTTTAAAAAATCATTTTTGTTGAAAATTGAGTCGCCACTTAGTTTTTCTTCGCCACTTAGTTTTTAAGAAAAACTAAGAAAAAAATATTGGCTACTGATCTTGAAAACGTTAAACCAGAGAAAGAGGGTCCGAGGGCTAAGGTACGAATTGCGAAAAGTGTTAGGCACCTCGTTCGCCCAACCATAAGGTTGGCCTCTACTAATCATCATTAGTTCTTTAATAGAATTTCTCAAGTGCATACAAATAAAGAAAATGGGGGTGAAGAGAGAACATTTAAAATCAAGTATAGAAAATACATAAAATATGTACATAACACTCCAAAACAAACAAGTGTCAAAAGAAAAATCCTAAATCTTATAGCATGCAATTTTTATCTAAAGGATACATAAAACACATAATCACATGCAATATTAACAAAATAAGCTAAACTAGCATGATTCAAATAAAAATAGTAAAAATAGGCTAAAGATTCTAAAATTATCTAAACATGATTTGCTAACAAGAAATACACTAAACCAAACAAAAATTTAAAGAAAGTAACTAAAATATGCATATTGTCAAAATAAGCCAAATTAACTTCCACATGATGAAAAGATAAAAAGATGCATGCGAATTCTATGCTTAAAAGAAAGTTTATTGGTAAAGATAATGACAAAAGAGAATTTAAGAATTAAAAAAAATGAAAAAGAAGCTTGTAAAAGAAAATGATGCTAAAATAAAAAGGTTAAAAAATGTTTGTTTAAACTATTAAAAGAAAACATAGCTATTCAAATTTTATCTCTTAAAAGAAGAAAATAAGAGGAAGAAGAAATCAAAAGAAAAATTATACTTTAAAGATAAAATCTAGTTTTAAAAAGGGGGTTTTTTATGATTTTAAAGTTTAATAAAAGAAAATAAAAGAAAAGAAAAGAAAACTAAAATAAGTACTAGAAAAAGGGAATGAAGCTATGGGATATTTTACGGAAATAAAGCTAATAGTAAAATACTTAGGAAGAAAAAAAGTACACTATTGCTAAAAGAAAAAGAGAAAAAAATAAAAAATAGAAGTTAACAAAAGGAAAATTAGATTAATTCTAGTTAATAAACTTTTAAGCAAAAAAAATGTAGTATTGGTATTTAAAGAAAATAAAATGAATAATAAAAGAAGATAAAAGGAAGAGAAAATAAAAATTAGAACATTACACTAAAATTACAAAAAAGAAATGAAAAGGAAATAACTAATGCATTGAAAGAAAATTAAGTTAAAAGAAAAGGAATATTTAACTAATAAAGAAAATAAAATGAACCAATAAACTAATTATTACATGAAAATAAAGTGGAATGCTAGGAAAGAAAATAAAAGCTAATAATTAAAATGGAGTATTAAATTAATGGTACAAGAAAAATGAGTGAAATAAGATAAAATGTTAGTAAAAAGGAGATTAGACTAACTAAAAAGAAAAAGAAAGTAGATGATGCTTGAACATTAATTTAACATAAAAAAAGAATAAAATACTAGAATTTAAATGGATGTAATATTGATAATTACAACCATTTTTATGTAAATGCTTTATATTATAACAATGACAACATTATTTAGTCGTATTGTTAATCGATATTAGTACTAATTAATGAATTAATAAAAGAAAAAGATAATGTGCTTAGTGTAAAAGTGTAAACTAAGAAATCAAAGCAACTAAATTAAATGAAACAACGTAAATGATGACCAGATTAATTATGTAAACAAAAGGAATACATAAATTGAAATTAGATATAACCTGATCACCCCAAAAGAGAGAGAATAGGGTTAGAAAGACCGAGGATCTAAGCGAGGTACCTGGATAGCGGAATCCTCAAGTCGGGGATTGTGCTTCAATGGGCCAGTCATCGGGTGGTGATCCAAGTAATGTTGGCTTAAATGTAGGTATTGGAGGTTTGGGACTCGGTATCTCGGTAGGGCTTCGGCGTCGGAGCTCAGAATTGCTCGGTATATCGGCAGAGTCTCTCTCACTCAAAATTCGTACTGAAAACGTACGCTGGGGTACAGTATTTATAGAATTCTTCAACCAATGAGATGTTGCCACGTTTTGGGACACGCCAGGCCATTTGGAGTTGGCGGTTGCCACAATGCAAGTTGGCAGTCGCCATGTTTTTGGGAGTTTCCACAAAGTTCTATAACGGTTACCACATTGAGAGTTGGCGGTTGCCATGATGAAAGGTGGTGGTCGCCACTTTTGGCTAGGGTTTCCACAAAGTTCTATGACGGGCGCCACAATGCAAGTTGACGGTCGCCTTACTTGGGCAGCAAGTTTCGATGGTTTGACAAAATTTCATTGGTTGAAGGTTTCGGGTTCAAATACCGAGCTTGGATCACTTCCCGAGGATTGTATCGAGGCACTATTTCACCTGTTTTCATTATCGGACTCACCTAAGATTGGGCGGGGTCAAATTGGGGTGTCTACAGTTGCCCCTCTTTGATATAACTTGCATAGCACCGCGCGAAGCAAGTTATATCAAAGACCCAGAGACAACAACCATTTTACTGAGCCATCAATCTTAGGCCA
>JAUMHN010009613.1:0-10072 GCA_032360265.1 Heliamphora ciliata | reverse complement strand
GTTTAGATGGAATGTTGGCAAATCATGAGAAGAAAATGTGTTCTTTGGAGTTTTCGATGAGTTGAGTGAGTTCCTTTCGTTGGAACCAAGTGTTTGTTGTCTCTTCTCGGGAATGAGCGTCTCTTCAACTTTTATGATAGCGCTCCTAACCTACATAGAATGATGATGTGGTTTTAAGTTGTGTAATCAATTGTCGATCGTGAAGATTTGAAAAAGATGTTGGGTATGATACGTGTGAATCCTTGTGAATAATGCCAGAGTTTGACAAAGTGTGTTTGAGCTTACAGGGTAGTCCTCGGATGCATTTTGATATGAAAATGAACTAATTTGCGACAGTTCAAACAAGAATCATAGTCCTCATGGACAGAAGTGGAGCGTGTTTGAAACGAGTTCTAGTTGTGGATTAGTTTCATGTTATGCATTTAATCGCTTGAGTTGGACGTATCCGATGTGAGTTAAATCTTGGTCCAATAACGTTCGGATGACCTCAGTGTTAGTGAAACCCATTTTTGGTGACAATCGGTGTGGATGTTTATCCTTCGAAAACTTATTTTTGTTATAAGATGTCATTTGTGGTGAGATTGTGGGTGGTTGACGTCAAGTCAGTTGACTCGAGTTCTAGTGTCGAATTCTGAGGACGAAATTTCCTAAGAGATAGAGGGTGTAAGGACCCGGTTCTTTTTTCCTTTTGAGGATTAATTAAAACTTGTTTTGAGACCTTCAGTGGTATGTGGTAAAGTGTTTAATTGTGTGAAGGAATTGAAGTTTAATCATGCTAATGATGGATGATAATGACCGTATGCTTGGTAATGCATGAGGACTATTTGTTATGGGTTGTTTAGGTGAGCTTAGAGGTGTCTGGCTTACGATTTGATTCATTTGTGCATCTTTGTTTGGGTTCTCACCCAGCGCTGACTGCTCGAGTGGTGGGGAGCCCGCTCGAGCAGACAGGTGGCAGAGAGTTTTTAACTCTAGGGACTGCTCGAGCAGTTAAGAGTCTACTCGAGCGGACTATCGGTGAGAAAACTTTAAGTTGCGGGTTAAGACATTTTCCCTTCCAATCTTTTCACCACCCTCTCTTGCTAAAACAAGAGTTGAGACCTAGGGTTTGGGTTTGGGTGATATTAGGAGCCATCCTTACTCCTCTAGAGTGGATTTCTTGCAATTCTCCTAAGTGGGCATTAGTTGGGAGTTGAAGCTACGCATTGAAAACTCCATTGACACCGTTCAGTTGATGATTCGTGATGATGGAGCTTGCTAGAACCTTGGATCTTGAGATTTGAACATCTAAGAGGTTGGATCTATGACCATCTTTGAATGTTTACATGATATGAGTTGTATATTTGAAATATATACATATGAGCATAAGAATGATATTTTTCAAACCCTAAATTAGTGTTGGATAGTAGATTAACGCAAATCTTGAACTTATGAATGATTTAAGATGACTTTTATCCATTATTGTAATTTGATTTGGTTGGACTTGAAAAAGGTGAGGTTAGTAGAGTTTGGTTTTGGAATTAACCCCTAAAAATTGGGGCGTTTTGGGTTGTTGGGTTCAAATAATAAAATTAATTGAATCTTTGTACAAATTGGGGTTATGTTAATCTACTTGTACATAAATTTTTTTATAAATTTATATGATGCATGAGAACATATGAGATGTTGAATTGGGGGTTTATGGATTAATGGACCTAATGAGGAACTCGATTAATGATTTGGTAATTGTGGGTGGTAGGAATCCTTTTTCATGAATGAAATCTATAAATTTTCTAATTTGTGAATTACGTGATGATAAAATAAGGTTTTGGATAAACCGGGTGAATTTAATGAGGTTTTTGAAACTACATGGCGGGTTTTAAGCTAATTAAAACCAAATGGGTGAAATGTGTAGAATTGGTATTGTATAATCAATTTTAGCCCTATGTGGGTTGGTTGTTGACGAGAAAAACCATTTATCGGTTGAATTCATGCGTGCGTATTGTGATTTGATGATATAAAAGGACCGATTTTGTATCTATGGATCGTTTAAGTTTGGGCATGAGTTTCTCCTCGGTGAAAGACCAAAAAACTACGTAGATTTGGGCACTTTGGCCTCTGGTTAATAACAAGGAATAGATGTTTATGCACTCTGGCCTCCGGCTAATAACCGAGAATAGACGTTTGGGTTCTTTGCCCACCGGGATGTAAACTGGGAATAAACATAGTCGCGGCTCTTTATAGAATGCATTTGCCACTTGGCAGGCCTCATGTGGCCTAGTCGGTAGTAGCCATGCATTGGTCTATAAGCTTGTCTGACGTCGGTTCCTATGATTTAAACGACGAGTTGGTTGGAATATAAGAAAATGTGGATAATGTGTGCGTGTGCGTGAGTTGTGGAAAACTGAGAATTTGAAAAGAAATGAAATTAAATGGGTTTTCATGGTAACTAGTTAGGGTTAAATGTCGAATGAGTATGGTTGACTTATGAACATTGAAAACTTGAAACGGGGGTATTGAAATTGAAATAATAGAAAATAATGGAAATGTGAAGAACTTCGAATTTTGCTTTGTTTAAGGAAATTTGGTTATGTGAATGGGACTTTTTTCCTAAGAAAATAGAAGTGAGTTTGATGAAACTATATGTTGCACGTCGCATAACTATCTTCGCATGTCATGCATATATTCATTGTTAGTCATTTTTCTACGAGTTTCGGCTCATGTTGTTTAAACACATTTCAGGTAATGAAGAAAATCATGTAATCTAATGAGAAGAACGGTTATGGAGACCCCTTGGATTATTTTGACTAGTGTTGTATATTGTTGTCATAGTTATATTGTTGTTCTTGAGAAAAGTTTTAGATTCGATAGTAATTCATTTTGTAAGGCCCAAAGGCCATGGATTCATGATTTGTATGCATGTAAGATCGACGGGTACGTATTTTCGATTAATTTCTTGTTTATCGTGTGAAGTGCTATGGTATAAAATGGCAGTTTTCATGTTTTTGAGAAGTTGGAGGCTATTTCAAAGTAATTGCATGTTTTAACCTCAATGTCATGGGATTATGAAAATTATGTTCAAACGATCGAAGATTTTAGTATTTTTCCAACACTTAAAATTTTTTTAGGATTTTGGACAGATTTCCCTCGAGTACGTTACCGCTCAAGCGGTGGGGAGTCCACTCAAGCGGTCTCTGCTTGGTGGCACGTTTTGAAACATTGTTTGAAACAAAAAGAGGTTTTTTAGGGGCTTTTAGGCATCTTTTGGGGTACGAAATAGCATATTTTGAGAATCTTTTGCAAATATAATATTTTTATTACCCTCATCTATTACAAAAAGATTAGGCGCCTTACTTCGTTTTATCGTTAAAGAATTGTTTTACAAACTCTTTCGGTTTGGAAAGTCTATAAGTTGGGTTCTTATCCTATCACCCGCTTGGGTTGTTATTATTTGGAAATCGGAGCGTTACACGCTCGTTTCTGCTAGAATGACCTTTTGACATGATTGGTTTAGGGGTTGTTTGTAATCAGCTCCGAGTACTGACCATTCACAATTTCACCTCTCTAGTGGAATTACCAAAGAATGTAGGGTTCTTTTAGATGTAATCAATATGGAGAGAGATGGTGATTGGGTGAAAGTGAAGGCTAATTGAGTTTTAGAGTATCTGGCAGTATGAACACATATATAATCGTCTGAATCAGAATATCCAAAGAGTGCGACCATCCCACCTATTTATAACCCTTTGATTGAGCTGTTAGGATTAGAACGACTCTAAGAGATAAAATCGAATTAAGAGAGGTAACCTCAGGGATCAGGAGATTAGATTCACAGATTAACCGCTACTTCGAGAATTAGTGTTCTACCCCAACTAAACTAGGTCAGCCAATGGGTGCCCCATGGGTACCCGAGCCATTTGGGTCAAGTACCCGACCCACTAGGGGCTAGTGACTCAAGGGTCACTTGAGTGACTCGAGTGGGTTAGTTCTATGGTTCGACAAGTCATTTCCTTGGCCACCAAGCCACATGTCGCCCAACGTCCTATGAAGAATTATACTATCATTCTCATCATTATCTCTAGAATAATTTTTTAATTCTCAGAGAAATCTATATTGATTTAATCTGTGCTATATATTTGGCTTCATTTAGTTTGTGTTGAGCCACATAGTATATACTATGTCATCTCAATTAGGTAGTCAAAGCTATGTTTACAGTCTACGCTACCTTCATGATACGTGTCGTGGTAATAATACAGTATGTGCTGTCTTCATAATCTGTGCCATGTATGGTAATATAATCAAGTAGTCAGGGCTACTGTCATAGTCTGTGCTATGCTTCAAAGTCTGGTGGCTAGCTGAGCAACTGGGGATCCTGGTGGCTCAGTCATCATGGGTTCGAAGAACTTGAAATTCTAGTAGCCGAGTTACTGACCTGAGTAACTCGAGTCTTACGTGAGGTGAGCGAGTCGGATTTTGTGAGACCCTATCCCGTTTTGATTTTCGTAATGTTTTTTGACGTGTTGTTTATTATTTTTTTACAATAGCACGTTTATATGTGTTTTATGCATGTTCGAGTTTAGAAATACATGTTGGATTGGACGTTAGGACTGTTGAGCGATGTGGTTAAAAAAAAGGATATATTTTCGGCGAGCCCTATAAATATTAGCTTTTGGTAGATATTTTTAAAAACCCTTAGCTTCCTAGCTAAGTTTCGTTTCAAAACCTCTGCCTTCTCTCTAGATTTTCTTTGGGCTCGGGCTTAGTTTTTTATGAACGAATAGCAGATCCTCGATTTCCTCGCTGAGGGCTTCTCGTTCATCCGGATGGAATCTCGTTTTGACGAAGTTCATGTTTCACGGAGTTCGAGGCATCGAGTTTTTAACTCAATGAGGTAGGATCCTAGACTCTCATTTCTTAAATGGGTGCTACGTGGAATTGTATGCGATTTTACCATTTAAAAATGTATGAAAAGTTGTTTTATGTTTGTAAAAGTTGGGTTTTGTTCTTAAAATGGGTTTAGTTGGACAAAAAGGTTTCTTTGTAGTTGTTTTTTGAAGTTGTTGGTTTTTATGATTTTTTTCGAAGTTGTGGACTTGTGTATGTCCGTAGGGTTCAAAAAATGAGAGCTTGGTTGGTTTGATTTGGGTGTTACAAAAGAGCTTTGAAACTTTTTTTGACCGACGCTAGGGTTTTTCTTGAAGTTCAGTCGACTGAAGTGGGTAGTACAATCGACTGAATGGACAATGTGTGGGTTTAGTCAACTGAAGAGGGTAGTTCAGTCACTGGAAAGTTTGTGGAATTCTAATAGCTTTCCAGTTGACTGAATGGTGGTCTTCAGTCGATTGAACTCCTATTTGGGGTGTTTTCTTTCTTTTTCGTCAAGTTAGTCGTGTTTGGGTCCGTGGTTTTCAAAAAGGCAAGTTTTGGGAAAAAGGCAGGGTTTTGTGTAAACATTTGTGAAAACCAAAAATTTTTGGAGGTTTGGAGCTAACTCTTAGGGTTGAGTTTCGTGTTATTGATTGTTGTCTCCAAGGTTGGTGGATGACGTTATATGTGAATGTGACGTTTGTACATAACTATGTGCATGCAAACTTTTGTTTACTCATGTATTAGTTGGGGAAAATATGTGGTCCTACGGTGAAAACCCATGAAATACATAATGAGGGGCGGATATGTAGTCCTACGGTGGTGTTTGTCGCGTGAGTTGCATGTGTTGCATCTGGTTGTTACAAACCATTTTTTTGTTTCGAGGCTCATGTGAGTCAAAATTTTTATATCTTTTTGTATCTTATTTTGATCATGAAAAACCATTTTGAGGCACGGGAAAGTCGTAACATTCATATTATTTTGTTAGCATATTTAATTTTTATTACATGTTTGTTTTGTTTCTGGTGAGCTTTGGCTCACGATGTGGGATTTGAAAACATTTTTCAAGTGCATATGATCACGCAAGTTGATCTGGAGTAGCCGGATGGGGTGGAAGATCTGAGGTCTTCTTTTTGCTTCTTTTGAATCATATAATATTTTACATGTTATTTTTATTTATTTTGGAACCTTATGTTGTAAGCCTGAGGGCGATATATTTAATGCATGTTTGTCTTTTATCTTAAGAGTGAGACCTCGAGTTTGGGATGTTACAAATGGTATCAGAGTTTTGGTTTCGAATACCTAAGAGCCGTGGGAAGAGGGTGCATCACCTTGTGAGGTTGATTGCGTGTGCTTGATTGTATGTTTTTAGATGTTTTGATAACATAAACATGATAGCTTGTTAAGCATGAGAATTTTGCGTATATGCATGCATGGGGCTGAATCTTAGGATTGATTAGTTTTGCCTTCAAGCGTTTGGATTAACAAACTAGGAAGTCAAGTTAGAAATGCGTTTGGCTAATGTGTTTTCTGGCAAAGAATCTAAGTAGGATATCCAAATTGATGCGTCACTCTTGTCGATTCTCCTCGGTATGCGAGATGTGTTTACATAATCGTATATGGATAAGTGTTAACATGATTATATGGTATGTGTTAGAAATAACATGATGGATCGACTTTAGGTTGATGTGTTCTATATTTCTTATATATATGAACTATGTATCCTTGAAGAGGGCGACGTCATGGTTTGGGTCTTAGATGTATGCTCAGTTGCTGTCGGTTGCTGAGAGGAAAAGTTATGGGTTGAGTGTCGATCGCTTGGTGCGCAGTGGAACTCATTGGTAAGTTGGGGTTAGCCACGTGAAGTTGACCTTGGTTGATAAACTGTTGAGCGTTTGTATTAGCAGAGTTTTGTTTGGGTGTAGTTGAAGCATGGTTAGTGGTTTGGTTTTGGTAGATGGCTCTTCTTGAAAGTATGTTACTGGAAATTAAGGTTGTGTTATGGATAGTCTTGTGAGTTTGGGTTTGTGTTCTGTTTGGAGCTGTGAACTGAGTCAAGGAGTGGTCATCGACTGTGGTAAGTGTTGTGTTTTGGTGTAATCATTTGTTTAGATGGTGATCCTGAGAATGTGGTAAGGTATGAGTTAGGAAGGATTCGATGTTTGAGAAGCCTTGGTTGCTATGACCTATCGGGACTAATGTGATTGTTAGGTTTGGAACGGAAGGGCCATGATGAGTTTTGTATAAGAGGGAATTGCTAAGTGTGCGAGGCAAGTCTTGGTTGGTTACTTGATGGATAAGTCTTGGGTTTGAGTGATTTGATATCGACACATTGAGTTATGTAGTGATGTGCTGTTGCACAGGAGATATGATTGAGTTCGCGTAGATTAGTGGGTACCTATGAGGTGTTCTGTCTGTATGGCGTATCTGGTCCAAGTGACTCGCTGGGGTCAGACGACTGTGTTGGTTTTGTGGCTGTGCTACCGGGCTGGTCTTTAGTTGTGCGAAATCTTGTCGTGGACAATGGTGTGACACTTAATGTATTTTTAGGGTGAGAATTGTGGTTCGTGATGGAAGACTGAATAGAGGATGACGGTTTAGATGAATTGCGTTCTTTGGTATTCCAAGTGAATTAAGTGAGTTTTTCTTTGGAATCGGGTGTTTATATTTTTACTCATGGATGAACATCTTATCAGCTCCAGTGACAACGTTGTTAGTATCAGCAGGATAGCGATGTGGTATCAAAGTGGGTGGTTATCAGGGGATTGTCAGAACTTAAGTAAGATTTGTGTGTTGAACATGTGACTTCATGTGACCGATGTTGGGGTTCAACATCGTGTGTTTGGACCTGCGAAGATAGTCCTTGGTGTACATTGTGAGGTGCAATTGTGCCAATATATGGCAGTGCGACGAGGGTGGTAGTTGTATGGATAACGGTAGTGTCAATGGGACTTTGTGCACCTGGGTGGTATGGGTGGTGATCTATTCTTCGAAGACGTGTTTACTTCGTGTGATGACAGTCTTGGGGTTTTAGTTATTGGGGCATTTTTCCTGTTGTGTGGTGTTGCTGGGTTTGCATCAGAGATTGTTGGTGGTTGATGGAGGGTGTCTGACTTGACATTCAGTGTTAAATTTCGAGGACGAAATTCCTTAAAGGGGAGAGAGTTGTGGGACCCTGTCCCATTTTGATTTTCGTAATGTATTTCGACGTGTTGTTTATTATTTTTTTTACAATAGCATGCTTATATGTGTTTTATGCATGTTCGAGTTTAGAACTGCATGTTGGGTTAGATGTTGGGACCGTTGAGCATTGTGGTTCAAAAAATAAAAAGGATAATTTTTCGGCGAGCCCTATAAATATCAGCTTTTGGTAAATATTTTTAAAAACCCTTAACTTCCTAGCTAAGTTTCATTTCAGAATCTCTGCCTTCTCTTTAGATTTTCTTTAAGCCCGGGCTTAGTTTTTGGTAATTGAATAGCGAATCCTTGTTGTCCTCGCTGAGGGCTTCGCGTTCATCCAAATGGAATCTCGTTTCAATAAATTTCATTTTTCACGGAGTTTGAGGCGTCAAGTTTTTAACTCAACGAATTAGGATCTTAGACTCTCATGTCTTAAAAGGGTGGTACGTGGTGTGAGTGTAATGTGATCCCAAGAGGGGGGTGAATTGGATATTTAAAAAATTTCTTTCAAGATATTCAATTTAAAGCATGCAATATATATTTTCTTAATCTTAAGTGGATAAACAAATATTCAAACAATTATAAATATAAAGAGTTCGAGAGTTAGAGAGAATGGAACTGAGATTTTTACAAGGTTCGGTGCGCCGGCCTACGTCCTTGCCTCTAGTAACACGCTTGAGGATTTTCACTAATCTCTCCTTATAGGCGGAGATGCCTCTCTCCTTCACAAGGTGGAGAAACCTTTACACCAAGAGCGTAGGAGCTCTTAAACCCAAGTGATATTCCCTCACTTGAACAAGGCTATGACCAAGCCTTAACAATTGTTTGATGAAAAGTGTGTACAAGAATGGGCTCCTTCAATGAGCAAGTGAGTACAACAATATAGCACACTAATTCACTCTCAAGGAATATATCAAATGAAGCTCAATGAGATTTTCTAAGTGTTTCTCACAAGTATGAGTAAGAATATGAAATATGAATGCTCAAGATTGAGTAGTAAGAGAGTATAATCTTTTGAAAAGCTTCTTGTGTGTTTTTGTATTGATGATATGGACCTTTTATAGCCAAATTTTTGAGCTAGCCATTGTGGCTGAAGAGATGGGTTGCTTTCATAGAAAAACTAGATGTTATGCTGTCAGAACTGCCCTTCAGGATGATTTAGTCGACTGAGGGTATAATTCCAGTTGATTGAACCTATAAAAAGTCCATTCAGTCGACTGAGATAAAGGGGCCAGTCGACTGAACCTTTTAAGGTTCCTCAATTTGATTTTCCAGAAACTTTTTCAGTTGACTGGTATTGAGATTCAGTCGACTGAACTTTGAGCATCATCAAATTGATTTTCTAGTAGGTTTTTCAGTCGACTGATTTATGAATTCAGTCGACTGAACCTTTGAGGTTCAGATTTCATACTTTCAAGATCATTTTATGAAAGTTTTGAATGAACAATAAGATCTTTATGAGTTTTGATATGTTTAAGACACAAGGTAAACTTGTTTAATATGTTTCTCAATCTAAGCACAAGTTTAGTTCATTCATAAACCATTTTATCCTCTTAGGAAAGAGATATGCATGAGTTCTATCTTTTCACTTTTGGTTTCCTATGAGCTTCAAAGGATATATTGAAAGAGTAGTGAACTTACATTGATCTTATCTTTGCAATACAAATGAAAACTTTAAGCTAAGTCTTCAATCTTTCGTCTTTTGCATTGTTCCAAGAACTTGTTATCGAAGTATTTGACTTGAATATGCTTCATGGCTTTGACTTTGTATATTTAATTATGCTTAACATGTGTTTCTTCTAAATAGTCTCAATTTGCATAATTAGATACTTTGGTTTGTAATCATGAAAAATGGTCGTTGAAACCTTGTTAGGCCAACAATCTCCCCATTTTTTATGATGACAAAACAAGGAGCAAAAAAGATGTAGAAAAGTTATATAATACTCCCCCTCAAAATAAGTATGAGTGAATAAATATGTTTGAGAGTTTTAATGACTCCCCCTCACAATAGCATATTTTGAAAACTTAACATTATGATTTCATTTTTGAG
>JAUMHN010009602.1:0-10072 GCA_032360265.1 Heliamphora ciliata | reverse complement strand
TAGACCCATATAAGATCGCACCCTCTAATGAATCAAAACAATGAATATTAAATATACACAAATCAATAATTATTTTAAGATTAAGAGGATAAGCACTATTCATAATAACATTTGGGTGTAAATTAATTTATATAATCAGTAGTCAGTATTAAATTAATTACCGCAAATGTCACGTTCAATACACACAAGGTGTACTGGCACAGAGAGTCTGTGAGACCCTGACGCTTTGTATTTTGAGTTGTTTGATACGTGACACTTTTATTTCAATATATGAATAGCATCGATGCATGGTTTATGCTTTAAAGTTGTAGAAAAGCTGTGTAAATGTGTTTTATGCTTTCCTAGACCTTGGTTAGGTGGGTTGGGTTGGTTTTTGGCTTGAAACACAGCAGCAAATTCCAGTACGCCACTGGTCTTGAGTTCGGTCGACTTGAGGGTCCAGTTCGGTCGACTGAACTGGTTTTGTTGAGTTTGATAGACTGAACTCAGTCGTTCGGTCGACTGAACAGAGAAAAATTTGGTTTTCTATAAAAGCTCCAGTGGCGGTGATTTTGAGACAAAAACCTTTCTTCAGACCTAAGTTTACCTTTTCTCTGCATTCTCTCTAGCTTTGAGGGCTCGGGGCTTGGTTTTGAGTTGGTTCCTTTGTGGATCCTTGCAATCGGGGCCGAGGGCTTTGCATCCATTGGGTTGGATTCTCGTTCTGACGCCGTTCAGTTTTGAAACGTTGAGTTCTTGACTCTCCGAGGTAGGATTCTAGACCTTACTGCTATATAAGGGTGTTATATGTAATTATATGTGTTTTCACTGGGTAAAAAATATATCAAATCTGATTTTCATGGGTAAATCATGATTTTTGGGTAAAAGTGGGTTTTTATGCATTTTCTTGGTTGTATACATGATCCGGGTGTATTGACATCTGTGGTTTTCAAAAGGAGGTTTGAAAATGGTGATTTGTAAAATCGGGTGAAAAACGTCTTTTGGAGGCTTGGAGCTAACCCGCGGGGTTGAGACTCACCTTTTAAATGTTTTGTTGGAAATGATTTTAGATCTTAATTTTTATGGATTGGATCTCTTTTATACATGTGTTATATAAACTATTTTTGGGTTTTCGTAGTTGAGCTACGGTGGGTTTTTAAATGTTTTTCATAGATGTACCGTGATAGTGGGTATTGTTGAGTTGGGCTTCCATTGCTCCTCGGAGTAAGTCGAGAAACGTGCACAGCGTAGGTGCTTTGTACTTTGGGTTAGTCCCCATAAATTGAGTGTGATTGGGTGCTTTGTACCCTCAGGCTCAGGTCCCGTAAATTAAGCAGTAGGTGCTCTGTACCTTCAGGTTATTCTCGTAAATTGAGTGGTTCGAGTGCCTCCGTGAATGGTGTAGTTGTTGTAACTCCATATAGAACTTGTCATTACTAAGCCTGTGGGTCTAGGGTAATGGACGAGAGTCCATAGTTGTTACCTTTGTCGGTATAGCAGAGTCGGTACATAGGATTACATTTTATCTTTCTCATCGGTTGTGTGGCCTGAGTCAAGCTTACTGTTTATTTACAGTTTTCCCTTAATTGTGGCATGATATCTGCTAGGATGATATGCATAATTTGAAGGATGAAAAATGTGGCATTTTATGAGATAAAACATTTTTGAGACTCGTGATAGTCTGATGGAAAACATGTGATTTTTGAGAAGAAAACCTTTTTGGCTCCTGTGGTTGAACCCATGTGTGTATAATTGCATAGCCTGTTTTACAGTTTTACTGTCTATGTTCCATTGGGATTCGGCTCACGGTGTGGGATTTTGCTGTAAAGCCTTTTAAGGTGAGCATGATGAGTTGACCTAGTTGCAGAGGTGGTGGAAGACTTGCTATAGTTTTTCCTATTTTGTACATGTACTCCTACATGTGATGCCTGTTTTAGAAGGCTGGTTTTGTACGCCTTGAGGTAATATACTTATTCATGTATGAGAATGCATGTTTTCGGTTTATAAGAGTTGAACTGTGGGAATTTTATCCAAATGTTGTACAATTTGATTATCAACTGGGAAACCTATTTTCCTTAAATGGGTGTTTTGGTGGGCTTTCGCGTGACCCTGATGTTTGGAGCGTGACAACTTGGTATCAGAGCTTTGGGTTCGAATACCTATGAGCCATGGGAAAGAGGGTACATCACCTTGTGAGGATGTATGTATGCTTGATTGCATGTGTACAACGATTTTCTTACATAAGCATGATAGTGTGTTCGACATGATGATTGTGTATATGTGGGTATAGAGGTTGGACCTTAGGATTGATTAGTCTTTCCTTTGGGTGTTTGGATTAATAAACTTGGGAGCAATGTTAGAGACGTGTTTCGCGGACGTGATTTCTAGCAAGGAATCTAAGTAGGTTATTCAGAGAGGCGAGTCTTTCTTATTGGTTCTCCTCGGTATGTGAGATGTGATGACATGATATTACGTTGCTATGTGTTAGCATGCTCATCTGTCTTTTACGTTAGCAATAACATGTTGTATGGATTCTTATCCTGTTATGTTTCTTTCATATGGAGTATGTCCACGCGGGGAGAACGAGGCTGTGGTCGAGGCCGTGGCCACGGTTCTGGCCAAAAGGACGTCCCAGTCCTAGATATTGGGGATGCTAATGCATCCCAAGGACCTGTTGCTGAGGGAGATCTGTTGCGTGAGATGGTCGGCTCCATTCAGCAACTGGCTGAGGCTATTAGGGGAGGGGAGAGTGTACCCAAGCCGAGGGCGACGATTACGATGCGTGAGTTTTGCCGTCTGGACCCTCCTACCTTATCTGGGGATCCCAATCCCACGGTTGCCACTGAGTGGTTGGAGCTGGTTATCTGGATCCTTGATTTGCTTCAGATTGAGAAAGATGATCTGAGGGTTATATGTGTTGCCTTCCAGCTGAGAGGGAGTGCTCATATGTGGTGAAAGTTCGCCAAGACCACAGTAGTAGGCACCTGGCATGCATTCACAAAGGTATTTCTGGAGAAATACTTTCCAGCGACTCTGAGGGGTCGCTATAGAGAGGACTTCCTGTTTCTGACGCAGGGGACGATGACGGTGCTTGAGTTTGAGGCTGAGTTTACTAGCCTATCTAGGTTTGCACAAGAGATCGTACCTACTAACGAGTTCCGTGTAAAACAGTTCGAGAGGGGTTTGAGGCCCGCTATCCAAAACAGATTCAGAATATAGGTCTTTACGGAGCTGGTGGAGGCTGCTATGAAAGAGGAGGACACTCTGAATGAGACGCGCAGAGATAGGGATAGTAGGAGTCAGCAGGGCAGGGGACACACACAAGATCAGGGGCGCAGGGAGAAAAAGCGTCGATGGACATCTGGTTTGAGTTCGCATCTGATGGGGTCGTATCCGCCCCAGTCTTCTGCATCCACGCCTCCCGTAGCTTCAACGGGAAGGTCAGATCAGAGAGGGCTTCTTTAGCATAGATGCCAGCAGCCAGGACATCATGCGGCTGAGTGTAGGAGTGCAACGCCTGTTCAGGCACAAACGCAGTCGCAGGCACAGAGGACGAGGCAAGTGATATGTTTTGAGTGCCGCCAGTCTGAGCACATCCGTAGGGACTGCCCCAGAGGAGGGAGTATGCGGAGTACAGCAGGCGCATCAGCTGTTCCATTTGGCCAGGGCCGACAGACGTATCAGCAGCCGAGAGCTCAGATGTTCAAATTTGCACAGGGGATGCATCAGTGCAGTCTGGAAGACAGTCGGCAGTTCAGAGCCGCAACGGACCGGCTAGAGCTTATGTTCTTTCAGATCCTAGTTCATCCAGAGCACCGGTCGTGCCCGATGCTGCTGCTACCACCTCCTTGATCAGAGGTACCTTTCTAGTCTACAGATCATGGGCCAGTGTTCTTATAGACACCAGAGCATCACATTCATTCATATCATCTGCTTTGGAGTTAGAAATGGACTGGTTGGGTAGTACTATGTGCGTGGAGACCCCTGTGAGTTGGGATGTGACGTTGAGTCTTGTCTATAGATCCTGCGTGTTGGAGGTCGCCAGTCATTGTATAGAGTTTGACCTTGTTATCCTAGACATGACCGCGTTTGATGTCATCCTAGGGATGGACTGGCTGACCACCTATCGTGCCTTCATCGATTGCGATCGACGGAGGGTAACGATTTGTTCACTGACGAGAGATTGCTTTTGTTTTGTGGGAGACCGGGATGAGGGTTTGAGGTCTATGCCAGGTGTTGTGCGGAACCAGGCAACCTGGGTTCTCTTTTTGCAGCCCTTATGTTGGATGAGGTAGTTGGGGTTCAAGGAGAGTTACCTCCAGTGGTATGCGACTATTTTGATGTCTTTCCCGATGATTTGTATGAGTTTCCACTAAGCCGTGAGGTAGAGTTCTCTATTGATCTTGTTCCCGGAGCTGCTCCCATATCTATATCGTCCTATCTCTTTGCACCCGCTGAGTCGCATGAACTCAAGGTGCAGTTATAGGAGTTGCTAGACAGAGGGTTTATACGTCCGAGTACTTTGCCGTGGGAGCTCCTGCTCTTTTCGCAAAGAAGAAGGATGGATCTTTGCGTCTGTGTATCGATTACAGAAAGCTGCACCAGGTGACAGTGAAGAACAAGTATTCGATGCCGAGGATAGATGACTTATTTGATCAGCTGAGGGATTTGATCTACTTTTCAAAGATAGACTAGAGATCAGGATATCACCAGTTGAGGATTAAGGACGAGGACATAGCGAAGACAGCTTTCAGGACTCGCTTTGCTCATTATGAGTTTATGGTTATGCCGTTCGGTCTGACAAACGTACCTGCTACATTTATGAGTTTGATGAGCCAGATTTTCTGTCCTTACTTGGACAGTTTTGTGGTAGTGTTTGTGGATGATATTCTCGTCTACTCACCTACCAGGGATGCACACGAGGATCACTTGTGGATCGTGCTATAGACTTTGAGAGAGCATAGCCTGTATGCCAAGTTTGAGAAGTGTGAGTTCTGGATGACTGAGGTGAGATTTTTGGGACACGTAGTGTCGACAGACGGGGTATTAGTGGATTCGTCAAAGACTGATGCTGTGACAGATTGGGAACGACTGAAGAGTGTTTTTGAGATACATAGTTTTCTGGGTCTAGCAGGTTACTACCGACGATTCGTGAAGGACTTTGCTAGACTCGCTACACCGATGACGCATTAGCTTTCTAGGAGTTGTGTTTGTGTGGAGTGAGTCCTGCGAGTTAGCTTTCTATGAGCTGAAGATGAGGTTGACTAGTCCGCCAGTGTTGATCATTCCAGAGTGAGGCTTGGGGTATACAGTATACTGCGATGCTTTATATGACGGTCTTGGATGTGTTCTGATGCAAGGAGGTAAGGTTGTAGCCTATGGTTCCCGACAGTTGAAGACGCACGAGCAAAACTATCCTACACATGCTTTAGAGTTGGCGGCCGTGGTCTTCGCCTTGAAGACATGGTGTCACTATCTTTATGGTGAGCATTTCGAGGTTTTCTCCGATCAAAAAAGCTTAAAATACTTGTTTTCGCAGAAGGACCTGAACTTGCGCCAACGCCAATGGATGGAGTTATTGGAGGATTACGATTTTGACTTGCAGTACCATCTAGGGAAGGCCAACGTTGTGGCAGACGCGCTCAATAGGAGGCCTCACGGGTTATTAGCTTTTGTGGCTATGCGTGAGTGGGACATGCTTGTAGATGTTGGGGAGTTTGATTTGTGCCTCAGGGAGATTGCGATGGGTGCCACCTTATTTTCTGTAGTTACTCAACCAGCGTTGATAGCACGTGTGCTAGAGGTCTAGCAGGCAGACCAGGAGGCTCAGATGATACGAGACCACGTTGCTAGTGGCGAGGATACAGCAGGATGGATTGTGGGTTCTGATCAGAGTTTGAGGTTGGCAGGCAGGTTATTTCTGCCAGAGTCTTGCCGAGCTGAGTTATTACATGAGTGTCATCATTCTCGTTTTGCCGTGCATCATGGAGGCACGAAGATGTATCATGACTTACGTCGTCAGTTATATTAGACAGGGATGAAGCGAGATGTAATCTAATTTGTTTCCCGATGCCTCACCTGTCAGCAGGTAAAGGCGGAACATCAGAGACCTACAGGATTGCTACAGTCACTGCTTGTATCGGAATGGAAGTGGGAGCATGTCACAATGGACTTTGTGTCAGGACTTCCTCGGTCACCTAGGGGACACGAAGCCGTGTGGGTTGTGGTTGATAGGTTGACGAAGTCTACACACTTTCTCCCCATCCGAGTGACGGATTCGGTGGAATGATTGAGTAGCTTGTACGTCAAGGAGGTAGTCAGATTGCACGGAGTGCCAATATCTATTATTTCATACCGAGACCCGCGCTTCACTTCGCGCTTTTGGCAAAGTCTGCAAGAGGCCTTGGGGATGAACTATACAGATTCTGGTGGATATACTAAGGTCTTGTGTCCTTGATTTCAGAGGTTCATGGGAGGATCATCTACCGTTGGCAAAGTTTGCATACAACAACAACTATCAGTCCAGTATCGAGATGGCACCATATGAGGCTTTGTATGGTAGACCGCCCGTGTGTTGGATAGACGTGGGAGAGACCACAGTCTTGGGACCAGACATGGTACGGGAGACGACATAGAAGGTTGCTGCGATACGCCAGCGCCTACTGACAGCACAGAGCCGCCAGAAGAGTTATGCAGATCAGAGGAGGCGACCTTTGGAGTTTGGTGTGGGGGATCATGTGTTTCTGAAGGTCTCGCCACGTAGAGATTTGATGAGGTTTGGTTGTAGCGGGAAGCTATCGTCGCGTTTCATTGGACCATTTGAGATCCTAAACAGGATTGGTGATGTTGCTTATCGTTTGGCCTTGCCACCTTAGTTAGCATCAATGCATAACGTGTTCCACGTTTCTATGCTTCGGAGGTACGAGCCTGATCCTTCACATGTGTTAGATTGGGCTGAGCTGCGGGTTAATAAGGATGCCACTTATGAGGAGCGTCCAGTGAGGATTTCTTGATACAAAGGAGCAGGTGTTGCAGGGCAGAACGATTGCGTATGTCAAGGTCTTATGGCATCATCACGGGGCTAAGAAAGCTACATAGGAGCTGGAGTTTGAGATGCATGCTAAATACCCAAACCTCTTTACCTTGTGACCTTGATGCTAATTTCAGGGGAAAAATTCTTTAAGGGCGGAGAGTTGTGAGACCCTGACCTTTTGTATTTTGAGTTGTTTAGATACGTGATGCTTTTATTTCAGTATATGAACAGCTTCGATGCATGGTTTATGCTTTAAAGTTGTAGAAAAGCATATGTAAATGTGTTTTATCCTTTCCCAGACCTTAGTTAAGTGGGTTGGGTTGGTTTTTGGCTTGAAACACAACAGCAAATTCCAGTACGCCACTGGTCTTGAGTTCGGTCGACTGGAGGGTCCAGTTCGGTCGGCTGAACTGGTTTTGTTGAGTTCGGTCGACTGAACTCAGTAGTTCGGTCGACTGAATAGAGCAAAATTTGGTTTTCTATAAAAGCTCCAGTGGCGGTGATTTTGAGACAAAAACCTTTCTTCAGACCTAAGTTTCCCTTTTCTCTACCATCTCTCTAGCTTTGAGGGCCTGGGGCTTAGTTTTGAGTTGGTTCCTTTGTGGATCCTTGCTATCGGGGCCGAGGGCTTCGCATCCATCCTGTCGAATTCTCGTTCTGACGCCGTTCAGTTTTGAGATGTCGAGTTCTTGACTCTCCGAGATAGGATTCTAGATCTTACTGTAGTATAAGGGTGTTATATGTAATTATGCGTGTTTTCACTGGGTAGAAAATACATCAAATCTGATTTTCATGTGTAAACCTTGGTTTTTGGGTAAAAGTTGGTTTTTACGCCTTTTCTTGGTTGTATATATGATCCGGGTGTGTTGACATCCGTGATTTTCAAAAGGAGGTTTGAAAATGGTGATTTGTAAAATCGGGTGAAAAACGTCTTTTGGAGATTTGGAGCTAATCCGCGGGGTTGAGACTCACCTTTTAAACGTTTTGTTGGAAATGGTTTTAGATCTCCATTTTTATGGATTGGATCTCTTTTATACATGTGTTGTATAAACTATTTTTGGGTTTTCGTAGTTGAGCTACGGTGGGTTTTTAAATATTTTCTATAGCTGTACTGTGACAGTGGTTATTGTTGAGTTGGGCTTCCATTGCTCCTCGATATAAGTCCAAAAACATGCACAGAGTAGGAGCTCTGTACCTTCAGGTTAGGCCCCGTAAATTGAGTGTGATTGGGTACTTTGTACCCTCGGGCTCAGGTCCCGTAAATTAAGTAGTAGGTGCTCTGTACCTTCAGGTTATTCTCGTAAATCGAGTGGTTCGGGTGCCTCTGTGAATGGTGTAGTTGTTGTAACTCCGTATAGAACTTGTCATTACTAAGCCTTTGGTTCTAGGGTAATGGACGAGAGTTTATAGTTGTTACCTTTGTCGGTGTGGCAGAGTCGGTACATAGGGTTACATTTTATCTTTCTCCTCAGTTGTGTGGCCTGAGTCGAGCTTATTGTTTATTTATAGTTTTCCCTTAACTGTGGCATGATATCTGCTAGGATGATATGCATAGTTTGAAGGATGAAAAATGTGGAGTTTTATGTGATAAAACCTTTTTGAGACTCGTGATTGTCTTATGGAAAACTTGTGATTTTTGAGAGAAAAATCTTTTTGGCTCCCGTGGTTGAGCCTGTGTGTGTAAAATTGCAAAGCCTGTTTTACAATTTTACTGTCTATGTTCTATTGGGCTTCGGCTCACAGTGTGAGATTTTGCTGTAAAACCTTTTCAGGTGAGCATGATGAGTTGACCTAGTTGCAGAGGTGGTGGAAGACTTGCTGTAATTTTTCCTGTTTTGTACATGTACTCCTACATGTGATGCCTGTTTCAGAAGGCTGGTTTTGTACGCCTTAAGGCGATATACTTATTCATGTATGAGAATGCATGTTTCCAGTTTATGAGAGTTGAACTGTGGGAATTTTATCCAAAAGTTGTACATTTTTATTATCAACTGGGAAACCTATTTTCCTTAAATGGGTGTTTTGGTGGGCTTTCGCGTGACCCGGATGTTTGGGGCGTGACAGAGTCGGAACAATAAACGACGCTATTATCTGTTCCTCGTAACCCAGACTGGCCTACTAAAACTATGTGCCACAGTCGTACGGATGGTATGTCCATTTCCATCTAAACTGTGGACATAAAACCTATATTCTGCAAGAACCTAAAATCTGGTCTTCTGTGTGTAAGTCGTACTCCACACACCAGATTAAATATTAGACAGAATATTAGACACCCATGCATATCAAAGAAATGATACACATACATTGCTCATAAAGATTCTCATAAAATAAAAAATTAATTTTATTAAAATAAAATTAAATACTAAAAACATGATTTTCAGTATACCAACCCTAACAATCTCCCACTTATACTCAAAACCACGTTGCTGTACATCTGACTCCCCCTCTACATGACTATCAAAAGTCTTAGCTGGTAAGCTCTTTGTAAAGGATCTACAAAGTTGTCTCCTGATGTAAGCTCTATGTTTGACTGAAAATCTGAGTCTGTGTACTTCAAAGGTATTAGACTGTCTGCCGGGTAAAGTAATATATAATCTTTAGTCATTTTCAGGTATTTGATTATATTCTTTACCGCAGTACAATGCTCCTGGCCTGGATTAGACTGATATATGCTATCCATACCAACGGCAAAGCAAATATCGGGTCTAGTGCAAAGCATAGCATACATGAGGCTTCTTACTGTCGAAGCATAAGGAACTGTCTTCATCGTCTCTATCTCATCAGGTGTCTTAGGACACTGATCCTTGGATAGAGTGATTCCATACTTGAAAGGGAGAAACCCTTTCTTGGAGTCCTGTATGCTAAAATGAGTAAGGATATCATCGATATTCTTTGCTTGTGATAAGCCCAACATCCTTTCTTTTCAATCTCGCATAAGCTTGATCCCAAGGATGTGAGTGGCTTCTCCAAAATCCTTCATATCGAACTGCCCAGATAACCATACTTTAACCGTAGATAATGCCCCCACATCATTTTCGATGAGTAAGATATCGTCTACAT
>JAUMHN010009591.1:0-10074 GCA_032360265.1 Heliamphora ciliata | reverse complement strand
CCAATAGAATGTCCGGGTCCATTGCGATTGTGAGCCTACCTGTATAATCTGTCAGAACCTTTGACCCGATCTTCCGTACAGCATGTACCGAGTCAAATACTTGACAGAATATATGGGCTATGCATTCATACATCAGAAATATAAATATGAAATCATAAATGCAAAAATCATCTCAAATGTTTCTCATTAATATGCTATGGTTCTAGAATAAAATACATAAAAAGCATTACTTTTTAATATACATTCCCAACAGAAAGAGTGTTGGCCAAACGCTTTCTATTTCAAACCCCAGAATAGTTAACTAGATGCAAGAAGGAAAGTCACATCACACCCAAGATTCAACCTCCATACTCATATAAACACAGCACGCGCAAGACAATTCGTTCGCAAACCCACGCAAGCACACAATTCATGTCGTGTAGGGGGGCCTATAATCATCAAACAAGTCATACACAAGGATAATTATCACCCACAGCTCATAAGTATTTGAACCTAGAGCTCTGATACCAGTTTTTCACGCTCCGAACCCAGGTCACGTGAGCCTAACTACACTGTCTCCCATTATCACCCAATCATGGGAAAACCTTTAGAAAATAATGTTTTAGGCTCAAAAATCTTTGTAATTAAGTTTGAACAACCAGTAGCCAAAAGGAGTAGATTTCTTAAAAATACAACTTTTGGGATATAAAGTAAACTTACAGAGGATTGCGAGCCTAACCAACTGAAAATAGGGATTTGTTTAATAAAACAAAAATCAAGCCCACTCACCGCTCGAGCAGATTCCCATCCCCGCTCGAGCGCCCATATGCCAGAGAGCAAACTAACAAAATACCAATTTGGAATCAAACTTTGTAAATACTCTATGTTTTGTAAAAATTTCGATAGAGTTTCTTCTATTTTTCGAACTATCCCAAATTTTTTGAAAACCTGTTAAATTCAAATCACAGTTTATACTCAAGCTCAGCCTAAATTTCAACTCACAATCACAATTTAACACTATTAAGTACCACTCTTCTAGATTATTTGTAAACTATCATCCATACAGCTCATAAAGATTACAATCATCCATAGAAAAATTCTTAAATTTCGTGAAATTTCACAATGTAAAGCTGTTGGGAAAATGCATTTAACCAAAATATATATACACATGAATTATATATTTAAATTCTTGATGCTTTGCAAACAAAAGATTACATGTCTCTATTTTACAAAAATAAAGCTCCCGTCCTTCCTTCTTCAAAACCTTAGAATGCCTCTGTGCCTTCTCTTTTTATTAGAACATGAAAAAACATTAGATATAGACAACCTGAGTCGAAGCCCGTAGATAAAAATTAAAGAAAGTGCAATGCATGACTTGTGAGGTGTAAATGAGTAGAGTATTATGCAACAACATTCGATTCTTTTCTTTACTCACTTCATGACTCACACACGCCCATGTGTTGTAAATTACAATGGTAGCATTGATTTATTTTGATTTCTTCACTTCTAAATCTCTTACTCTTCATCTTAACCCGTCTTTTAATCATTTCCATCTTTCATTCTTATTAAACCCTTTGTTCTTTCTTATTCATTCACTTAAACTTTCATTTCTTTTCTTGACATTAGTTACATTTCCTTCGTTTCTCTTTAGTTCACAATTTCTCTTTAATGAGTTACTAACTCACCTCTTATCCATTATAAAACCATTAACTTTCTTTCCAATTCTTCATTTCTTTATCCACATTTCACTTTCATTTCATTAATCAAAATACTAAACCAATGTCAGGCACAACTTATAGAAATCCTAAACTATTATCCCCCAACTGGCTATGCGAAGCCCGTCAGATAATAGTCCATTCTATAACTCACCACGGCAACCATCACATCCAATTTACGGACCTAACCCGAGGGAATGGTGCCCAATCATCACGTCCAGTTTACGGGGGCTAACCCGAGAGAATGGTAACCCATCTTGCGCAAGTTTTTGGTCTTTCACCTCAGAGTTATACAAGCCCAACTTAATCACATCCAATCACATCCACAATCCTCGATTCAATAATTGATTAATCATACCAATATTCATTAATCAACTGGGAGTCCAACCATTCACAGGTTCCTCTCCCCAATTGAGTTGCATAATCACATAATCTCATTTCATGTTCACAACTAACACATCGTTCCATATCAAAAGCCCCAAATCAAGTTTTATACCATTTCCTTTATATCATGAATTCATCGAAAACTCAACGTTCGTTAAATCACAAGATTCAAACTTATTTGTTAAACAAATTCAAACCGTGAATAAATCATAACTTCCACAACTATTCAAATTTCTTTCTTAAGTCACAAATTCAATTTAGAATCTTCGAGCAAACAAGTTATAATACCCTCATTTAATCGCATAGTTTCATTCGTCGTTAGAGTATTCTAATTTTCACCATAGAATTCCAAATCATGAATATATCAAGAGTCTCATATTTTGTCAAGTCAACTATTCATTTAAATTAAGTTAATAATATCTGAAATCTCAACATTTCACATTTATCTCGTTATAATTGCATTAGACAATTTTAGTTTTAATTTTCCTTATTTCAGTCCCACAATATGAGTCTCAAACACAAACTTCTTATAAAATAGTTCAGTTTGTTAATCATGAAAAATGTTTAAACTCAACCATTGACTTAACTTTCTTAAAAACTCAAATTACGAATCTCGTTACCTTAGCCCTTTTATTTAACCTCAATTTCTTGACTCTAACTTCAGGCTTTGATTTCCTACTCTTCAAGTTCATCACACTTTAAGAGAAACAATAATCTACACTTGAAAAAGAATGCACACTCAATTCTTTATATCAAAGCTTATGAAATACAAATCCAAGTAGTCTTATAAGTTAGTCTCTTTATTTCAACTTCTTGCTTTGCCTATTTCATTTACACACCCAACCTAAGAACCTCTATTAGTTTGTTTGCTACAAATCGTAGTTCTTTGATCATGATTCCATTTTCTATCTATCTCAATTCATAACCATACATTATCACAATAAGTGAAGAGGTGTAAATAGTTTATTCTTCTCAATGCCAAAAACTTAATTCAATAGTTCAAAATCATACATTCAACCCGTTGAGTTAATTAAGAGCTCATTATCACATAATCCACATATTTGATGAATTCTCATAAGAGTGCCACGGTTCAACCACACAAGCTTGGATTTTTATCATGAACTACCAAACTTTAGGATTTTTCTCAAAATTCACCCATCATATTTTGCTAAGTTCCAAGGTACTAATAACTCACTAATTACTCCAATTCCATAATGCTATCAAATTCTCAAATCACCGCATTCTTCCTAAGATGTGAAACTCATGACTAAAAATTTAGTTTGAATTCACCCACTTTATATACTCAACTCAAGAATTAACCCCAATTAGTAAGTTTCAATGATTAAACCACTTTGAGGTCATGCCAATTTATCTCCCAACACTTCACCACCCTTAGGCTTAAATATAACTACATTGTTCTATATACCCAAATTTGCTCAACCATGCATTAAATAGATTTATGAATAACGTTTAAAGTTTCTCAATTGATTCTCCAATCATAACTTGTCACGCCCCAAACTCCGGGTCACCCGAAACACCCATAAACAACACTCAACCCGATGTTTCACTCTCAAGATAAAAGATATACATGCATTAAATATAAATACCAACAGATTTACATTACATGGTTCCAACACCAAAAACATGTAAAACATAACATGGTCCAAAAAGAAACAAAAAGGAAGACTACAGATCGTTCACCCCTTTGACTCCTCCAAATTAACCTGCGTGACCATATGCACCTGAAAAATATTTTCAAATCCCACACCATGAGCCAAAGCTCAGTAGAAACTAGACAAACATGTAATAAAAGCTAAACATGCTAATGCAAAAAGATATGGATATTTCGACTCACATGAACCTCAAAACAGTTTTATATATAAAAATCTATATTACAATGCTTCCCACGCAATCATCAACTCTCACGAGCCCCACATGCAACACAGGTATATATATCGACTCTCACGAGCCCCGAAAGTAGTTCTATCAAACTCACGATGGTTCATAGGCAACATATGCAACCCACACAACGCAACACATGCCACCCACACAACACAACACATCCTTTTTGTTGGGCTTTCACCGAAGCACTGCAGCCCCATCTAATGCACCATTAACCAAAGTTAACATTTATCGGACCACTTTCCATCCATCGTTAACAAGAGCTATCGCTTGCAACACACAACCCATGCAACAAATGTATCTTCGCGGGTTTTTACCGTAGGGCCAATATCCGACCCTCATTATACATCTTCACGGGTTTTTACCATAGGACCAATATACTCCCACCGTAGAACCAATATCCACTCCTCATTATGCATCTTCACGGGTTTTCACTATAGGACCAATATCTGTCCCTCATTATGCATCTTTAAAACCAGAGTTTTAACGCATAAAAACATATACAAATCCTACGTTTCACATAACGACATCACATGCCTTACTACTCGTCATCCAACAACCCGGGAGACCAACAAGCAACAAAACGAAACTCAACCGCGAAGGCTAGCCCCAAACCTCCAAAAACTAGATTTTCACAAATGTTTTCACAAAACTCTATCTTTTCCCAAAACTCGCTGTTTAGAAAAGGAACAACAAACCCAAACACGTCATGCACACAACGATGTATAAACACCACGATAAACAAAACCACGTCACCCTCGAGGACGACAACAAAACATAAACAAACTGCCAAGGCCACAACATGACCTCCTAAAACAACAAAACAGCCCCAGCAGGACATCAGTCGATTGGGCACCCCCATCTAGTTGACTGAAGAAGACTACTATAATTTTATAAAATTATCCCAAAACACAAGTCAGTCGACTGAACTCCCCAATCCAGTCGACTGAACCACCCTACTGACAATCCAGTCGACTGAACCACCTAGTTCAGTCGATTGAACCATGGCTGAAAAGAAACCCTAGCTACAATCACAGCCTTTCAACCCCAAAATTGAAGCAATCAAACTCCCTTTTGATACCCTCGGACATACACAAGCCTAAAACTATGAAGAAACACCGAAAGGAACACCTCAAAACCCCTTTTTATCCAACTGAAAACAACTAAAAATGATTTAGGAACAAAACCCAACTTTTTGAAACATAAATCAACTTTTCATGCATTTTAAAATGGTAAAAACACATACAATTTCACGCAGCACCCTTTTAAGACATGAGAGTCTAAGATCCTACCTCATTGAGTCAAAAACTTGACGCCTAAAAAAACGAACCTCGTCGAAATGAGATTTCGTCTAGATGAATGAGAAAGCCCTCGGTGTAGATAGTAAGAATTCGCTATCTGATTGCCAAAAGCTAAGCCCGAGCCCCAAAAAACCTAGAGAGAAGGTGAAGCTTTTGGTGTGGAGAAAGAAGACTTAGCTAGCAAGCTAAGGATTTTATGAAAATATCTCACCAAAATATCTTATTATAGGCCCCGCCCAAAAATATCTTCTTTTTTTTTTTAACTTCGCAACACAACGCTCAATGGCCCCGGGATCTAACCCAACATGCATTTCTGAGCTCGAACATGCATAAAATGCGTATAAATATGCAATTATAAAAACGATAAATAACACGTCAAAAAACACCGCAAAAATTAAAACGGGTCAGGGTCTCAAAACTTTATCCCCCTTGAAGGAATTTCATCCCCGAAATTCAACACAAGGTCAAAAGAAAAGAACCCCGTCAATCGAAATCGACACATGCGCGAGAGGTGGTTAGCCAAACCATTCCTCACCAATCGATGTCTCTACACCCATCACACAACCCACAGAGTCCATCACTAACTCCATAACAGATGAAATGAAGAAACACAATGCTCTAGTGTCGGTAAGAACACTGGCCCAAAGTCTGCACACTAAGAAAGTACCTCTACTCACTAGAGGAGTAGTTGCATCATCAGGCACAGCCGGTGTCTTGAGAGAACTGGGATCTGTAAGGGCATACACTCTACCCTGCGTCATTCGGGTTTATCCACTATAGCTTGGCACTGTTGGCTGTCATACTAACTGGACTGAGGCACCCCCATCTGTCACCCAAGACGTTTGAACTGCAGAACGTTGCTGTCGGTAATTTGGTTGACTTTGCACAAATGAACCCACTGGTGTGCCTACCGTGCTCGGCACACTGCCTCCTTGAGGATAGTTCCTACGAATATATCCTGACTGGCCACACCCAAAACAAACTAGTGGTCCCCTCCCCTGCAACTGAATCGGTACTAAACCTTGGAACTACCCCGGCTGTGGATCCTGGGACTACCTTAGCTGTGGGCAATCTATCACACAATGCCCAGGCTGTCCACACCGATTACATCTAATCTCCCTCTGCTCTGGCCTCCTAGACGAAGCCATCGATGGTGCTGGTGCAGAAAACTACTATCGTGATCTAGATGGATAAAAACTAGGGCCAAAGGACTTCTACCTCTTATTGGGGCATCCACCTGACTGAGCCTCTATCCCACCCTGCGGTGCCTTGACCTCCCTGGAACCCTGAGTCTCGCCCAAAGTGTTCTCGATCATTACTGTTGACTCCACCAGCTTTGTAAAAACACGCAGTCTCAATCCTGCTACGCGCTCCCTGATCGCCAGCCTCAAACCCCTCTCAAACCTCTCGAACGTAGCTCGTCTGTGCCCACTAACTCTAGTGCAAAATGGGACATACTAGTAAATCTGGCCTCGTATTGCACAATACTCATCGCCCCCTGAGTGAGAGCATAGAACTCCTATCTGTACAAGTCCCTCGAAGAAGCTAAGAAGTACTTCTCCAGAAAAAACCCCCGTGAAAGCTGTCCCCGTGCCCTCCACGATATTTTGGGCGTATTTTCGCCACTCATGAGCATCCCCTCTCAGCTGGAAAGCGACAAAAGAAACTCTTAGATCCTCTTCAACTATTTGCAACATATCAAGGATTCGGGTCACGAGTTCCAACTACTCTGTAGCTACCGTAGGATTAGGATCCACAGCAAAGGTAGGAGGGTCAACACGCCTAAACTCTCGCATCGCCACAGTCACCCTCGACTCGAGTTCTCTCTCTCTCCCCCTAGCAGTTTCAACCAGCTGACGGATGGAGCCTACCATCCCATGCAGCAACTCTATCGCTTCCATCAGTCCTTGGGGAGCATTTGCATCCCCAGCATCAGGGATTGGCATATCCCATTGGCCTAAACCACAGCCACGGCCTCGATCACGGCCTCGACCACGGCCTCATCCTCTCCGCGTAGACATAACATCTATATGAAAAGAATACAGAACATAAGCTGCAACACGTCGCATTAACATAAACATTAACCACATAATCATACTAGTACTTAGCCATATATATTCATGCTAAACAAACCTCACATATTGAGGAGAACCGACAAGAGTGACATGTCAATTTAGATAACCTACTTAGATTCTTTGCCAGAAAACACGTCGGCCAAATGCATTTCTAACTCACATATATATGTCATTCACCTAATTAAGAAATGGTCATACTCATGTTATCAAAACATCTAAACACATGCAATCAAGCACATGCAATCAACCTCACAAGGTGATGCACCCTCTTTCCATGGCTCTTAGGTATTCGAACCCAAAACTCTGATACCATGTTGTCATGCCCCAAGCTCCAGGTTACTCGAAACACCCATAAACAACACCCAACCCGATGTTTCACTCTCAAGATAAAAGACATACATGTATTAAATATAATTGCCAGCAGACTTACATTAATGGTTCCAACACCAAAAATATGTAAAACATAACATGGTCCAAAAAGAAACAAAAAAGAAAACTACAGATCTTCTGCCCCTTTGACTCCTCCAAATCAACCTGCGCGACCGTATGCACCTAAAAAATATTTTTAAATCTCACACCATGAGCCAAAGCTCAATAGAATCTAGACAAACATATAATAAAAGCTAAACATGCTGAAGCGAAAAGATATGGATATTTCAACTCACACGAGCCTCAAAATAGTTTTATATATAAACATCTATAATACAATGCTTCCCACGCAATCATCGACTCTCACGAACCCCACATGCAGCACCAGTATATATATCGACTCTCATGAGCTCCAAAAGCAGTTCTATCAAACTCACGATGGTTCATACGCAACACATGCAACCCACACAATACAACACATGCCACCCATACAACGCAACACATGCTTCTTCTCGGGCTTTCACCGAAGGACCGCAGCCCCATCTAATGCATCGTTAACCAAAGTTAACATTTATCGAACCACTTTTCGTCCATCGTTGACCAGAGCTAACATTTGCAGCACACACAACCCACGCAACACATGCATCTTCATGGGTTTTCATCGTAGAGCCAATACCCACCTCTCATTATACATCTTCACGGGTTTTCACCATATGACCAATATCCGCCCCTCATTAGGACCAATATCTGCCCCTCATTATGCATCTTCATGAGTTTTTACCGTAAGACTAATATCTGCCACTCATTATACATCTTTAAAACCATAGTTTTAACGCACAAAAACATATACAAACCCCATGTTTCACATAACGACATCACATGCCACACTACTTGTCATCCAACAACCCGGGAGACCAACAAGAAACAAAACAGAACTCAACCCCAAAGGCTATCCCTAAACCTCCAAAAATTCGATTTTCACAAACGTTTTCACAAAACACTATCTTTTTCTAAAACTTGCTTTTTAAAATAAGAACCACGAACCCAAACACGTCACTCACACAACGATGTATAAACACCACAATAAACAAAACCACGTCACTCTGAGGACGACAACAAAACATAAACAAACTCCCAAGGCTACAATACGGCCTCCCAAAACAACAAAATAGCCCCAACAAGACATCAGTCGACTGGGCACCCCCATCCAGTCGACTAAAAAAGGCTACTGAAATTTTAGAAAATTCCCCCAAAACACAGGTCAGTCGACTGAACTCCCCAATCCAGTCGACTGAACCACTCTACTAACGATCCAGTCGACTAAAACACCCGTTTCAGTCGACTGAACCACGACGAAAAAGAAACCCTACCTAGGAGAACAGCCTTTAAACCCCAAAATCGAAGCAACCAAACTCCCTTTTCATACCCTTGAACATACACAAGTCCAAAACTACGAAAAAACACCAAAAAGAACACATCAAAATCCCTTTTTATCCAACTGAAAACAACGAAAAATGATTTAGAAACAAAACCTAATTTTTTGAAACGTAAATCAACTTTTCATGCATTTTAAAACGGTAAAAACACATACGATTTCACGTAGCACCCTTTTATGACATGAGAGTCTAGGATCCTACCTCGGTGAGTCAAAAACTCGACGCCTTTTAAAAACTAACCTCGTCGAAATGAGTTTTCATCAGGATGAATGCAAAACCCTCGGTGTAGACAGTAAAGATCCGCTATCCGATCATCAAAAATCAAGCTTGGGCCTCAAGAAAATCTAGAGAGAAGGTGGAGCATTTGTGTGGAGAAAGGAGACTTAGCTAGGAAGCTAAGGATTTTATGAAAATATCTCACCAAAATATCTCATTTATAGAACCCCTGCCCAAAAATATCTTCTTTTTTTTGAACTTCGCACCACAACGCCCAACGGCCCTAAGATCCAACTATTGGAGCGGAAAAAAAAATTGAACCAATGCCATGACCGTAAAAAATGACGTGTGCGTTTTTCATGAAAACAACGAACTATATTAATCGTTATAGCATTATACCTTTATGAAACTTATTGAAAAGCTTCAAGAAGTCCCGAATATGTTGAAGATGACCTTGCAACCTTCTCACGTATGACCCGGACGCACTATGATGATCACAGTGTGTGGGCACCGATACCGATGGAAGAGTTTTCTACCTCTTCGATTTCTTCTCACACTTATCTCCAAAATGAAAAAATCAATTTGCCAAAAGAGAGAGGGGGCGGCGGCTTGGTTAGTGTGGATTAGGGTTTTAGGTTTTTTTTTATATTAAAAGCCACCTTGTGATATATTACTACATATATCAAAGATAATGATA
>JAUMHN010009580.1:0-10074 GCA_032360265.1 Heliamphora ciliata | reverse complement strand
GAAGTTGCCAAACAGATCAACGCTGGATTCCTAATGGTAACTGAGTATCCGAAGTGGGTAGCCAATATAGTGCCAGTTCTAAAGAAGGACGGTCGTATTCGGGTCTGCGTGGATTTCTGGGATCTCAACAAGGTTAGCCCAAAAGATGATTTTTCGTTGCCACACATCGACGTCTTGGTGGACAGTACAACGGGGCATGTCTTGCTATCATTTATGGACAATTTTTCTAGGTACAACCAGATTCTGATGGATCCCGAAAATAGAGAAAAGATGACATTCACCACGCCTCGGGACACCTATTGTTATCGTGTGATGCCATTCGGTCTAAAGAATGCAGGGGAAACCTATCAAAGGGCTGCCACTACTTTACTACATGACATGATATACAAGGAGATCGAAATGTACGTGGATGATATGATAGTCAAGTCTAAGGATCGGGATAGCCACATCATAGCACTGCAAAAATTCTTCGAGAGGATTCGAAAGTACAAGATGCGGCTTAACTCACAGAAATGTGCATTTAAAGTCACCGTCGAAAAAATGCTTGGATTTATGAACACCCAACGGGGCATCGAAGTCGACCCCTCGAAGATCAAAGCAATTTTGAAAGTGCCTCCTCCAAGGACCGAGCGAGAAGTCAGGGGTTTTCTGGGAAAGATCCAACTTATCAATAGCTTCATCGCAAAATTGACAACGACTTGTGAGCCGCTCTTCCGTCTGTTGAAGAAGGGAGTTAAATTTGAATGGGATCATAAATGCCAAGATGCATTTGATACAGTGCGACAGTACCTACAAAATCCACCAGTTCTAGCTCCCCCCGAACCTGACAGGCCACTGATCCTCTATTTGTTAATGACTGATTCAGCTATGGGATGCGTGCTTACACAAGACGGAGAAATCAAAAACGAAAAGGCCGTCTACTACTTAAGTAAGAAGATGACCGGGTCAGAAAAATGGTACACGCCATTGGAGAAGGCATGCTGGGTCTTGGTTTGGGCTTTCCGAAAACTAAGACATTACATGCTGTCTTTCACAGTGAACATCATTTCTCGGATGAACCCGTTAAAGTATCTGTTTGAAAAGCCAGCACTGAGAGGAAGGCTGGCCCGATGGTTACTGTTACTATCTGAATTTGATCTTCGGTATGTCACCCGAAAGTCAGTCAAGGGTAGAGTAGTGGCAGAATTCCTAGCCGACTAACCAGTGGAAAGAGGTAAGGACACAAAGTTCCAATTTCCTGATGAGCAACTAATGAAAGTTGGGGATGACAAGTGGACTCTATATTTTAATGGTGCATCCAATCAATATGGTTATGGAATAGGAGTCCTTCTTGTCACTCCCGATGAATCACATGTTCCGTTGTCCCTAAAACTCAATTTTGAAGTCACCAACAATCAGGCTGAGTATGAAGCATGTTTAGCGGGATTGGAGGCAGCCTTAGAACTAGGGGCAAGGAAACTGGAAGTCATTAGAGACTCAGCACTGGTAGTTTCGCAAGCAAGAGGAGAATGGAAGGTCAGAGATGTAACCTTAATTCTCTACCATCAAGAACTGAAGAGGCTGATACCATGCTTTGAATCAGTAATCTTCACCCATGTGCCAAGACTGCAGAACAAGTTCGCCGATGCACTGGCCACCCTAGCATCCATGATTAACATACCACCCGGAATTCGAATGAGATCTTTGAAAATTGAGCAGAAAAGGAAGCCAGCATATGAGATGACAGCCGCTATCGAAGAAAGCACTGACGGACTTTCATGGTACTTTGACATCTAAAACTTCATAGAGAAAGCAGAATATCCCAAGTTTGCCAGCATAAAGGACAAACGGGCGATACGACGACTATCTACGCAGTTTGTCATTTGTGAGGGTAGACTATACAAACGAGGACATTCTGGGTCAACAAGCTGTGTAAACACTGAAAAAAGTCAAGAATTGATGAAGGAAATCCACGCAGGAGTTTGTGGGCCACACATGAGCGGAAATATGTTTGCCAAAAAGATGCTACGACAAGGGTACTTTTGGATGACGATGGAAACAGATTGTATTCAGTTTGTGCGGAAGTGTCATAAGTGCCAGATTCACTCAAACCTTATGCGCGTTCCCCCGTCTCAGCTGTATAATCTGACGTCACCATGGCCGTTCTCAGTATGGGGCCTTGACGTAATTGGCAGAGTAACCTCGAAGGCATCAAATGGACATGAGTTTATCCTCGTAGCCATTGACTATTTCACCAAGTGGGTGGAAGCAGCTTTCAACTCAGTACTGAAGGCCTCTCATGTCGCTAAGTTTATCAAATAAAACATCATTTTCTGATACGGGGTACCACATGAAATTATCTCAGATAATGGCTCACATTTTCAAGGAGAGGTTCTAGATCTTTTCGAGGAATACCGGATAGTGGCTCATAAGCCCTCACCATATCCACCGCAAACCAATGGGGCGGTGGAGGCAGCAAACAAGAATATCAAGAAAATTCTGCAAAAAACAATCAACTCACACAAAGATTGGCCAGAGCATCTACCATTTGCACTCTAGAGATACCGAACGTCGATCAGAACTTCAATCGGAACTACACCATACTCTTTAGTGTTTGGGATGGAAGCCGTCCTTCCCATTGAGGTGGAAATTCCCTCGCTAAGGTAGTGGCCGAGGCCAGTATCTTAGAGGCAGAATGGCAGAGAAACTGGATGGAAGAATTGCTCTTGCTTGATGAAAGAAGGCTGCAAGCTCTATTTCATATACAAGGTTACCAAAAGAGGATAGCTCGAGCGTTCAACAAGAAGGTCAAGATTCGAGATCTTAGAGAAGGCGATCTGGTTCTTAAGGAAATCAGAGCTCCTATCTTAGACCCGAGGGGAAAATTTAAACCAAACTGGTCCAAATCATTTTTCATCAAAACCATCATGATCGATAGTGCAGTCATAATCATGGATTTGGATGGCAATGTATTCTCCACCCCATTTAACCTTGATCAACTCAAAAAGTACTATCCCTGAGGTAAAAATAAAGATAAAAAAGAAGCTCGCTAAGTTGAAAACCGAAAAGGCAACTCAGGCAAAAGTTAGAGTAGCCCGCAAGGCCAAAAACCCGAAAGGGCGACATTGGCAAAAGTTAGGGCATCACAAAAGGAGGATGTCAATACCCAAGTGAAAACTGAGTCCGAACTACGTCAAGGCCTGATTCCACCTTTTTGGGATACGTAGGCTGCTTCTTTTAAGAAGTCCGGCCACATTCTTCGTTTTTAACCATCTTTGAATCTGAGTAAGACTAATGCAGATTAATTTTTTTGAATTTTGATAATAAAGACATTTAAGCTTTGGATAGATTTAAACCATCTTAAACACAAAGTGGGAGTTTTTTGTTACTTGAGACAAGACTACAAAGTTCTTAAATAGAGGGAGGGCACACAAGTCCCAAATTCTACAGATAAAAAAAGAAAGCTGTGAAACTTTTCAAAATAAAGTAGAGATCGTCAAACTCTATCTTGTGTCAACCATATCTTGTATTCAACAGAAAGATCAGGACACTGCAACTCGTGCATCTCCATCAATGAGCGAGATGGCTAGGCATCCCGATACTGTGCTAGAAAAGGAGCCCGCAGTGCAGAGGAAAACAAATGGCCTCGAATATTGGGAAATACGATCTGACTTCATCCGAACTGCCGCATGATCTTAAGAGGGTAGTAGAAAGTAGTCTGACACAAACCAACAAGCAGCACACCAGGATGACTCATAGTGGTCAGAGTCTTAGCAGGAATCCGCCACCAAGGGCACCGCCAAGTAATGTCTGAACCGGTCAGAGAAAAAAGATATTGTCGCCAAGATGCCTCAGTGTCACATATCCGATAACGCGGACGGTAAGGGAAAGCAGCGGCATTGTGTCTATCAATGGGAGGTTTCTGTATAAGGTTCACCTTCTCAATCAGCCAGATCTACAGTAAGAGTTAGAACAATAAGAGAAAGACCTTTGCAGTATAACAGAGAACTTGATACAAAGGAAAATGCTAAGCTCACCTAGAGAAGTAAGAGGCTGCCAGCAAAGGTGGTGGTTTTGCCACGATGAACAGCGTCCAAGCCCAACAGTGTCTCAGCCAAAACCAGGAGCACGAAGTCTTTCCCCATACACATTTGGCCAGCAATGTCAACCAGGACACAACTACCCCGCCCATCGGAAGGGACAACTAGATACTAGGCAAGGAGGCAGAAGGAAAGTGCATAACGACACCGCAGCTGAAAGTCGAGATCGCTGAGGTCACCAGTATGATGAAATCTCTCAACAAGCCATGAGATGCCAAGACAGTCACCCGAGGTCAAAAGTGAAGCCTCCATCCTAGATAGACCATAAAATTGCATCACCTACTCCCGAGCTGAGAGGAAGGGAGTAGGAACGACAACAGAGCCTCGAGGACCCAAGTCCAAAATGGCGGCAAACTCCTCCACAGTGGGACAGAGTTCTTCGAGACCAAATCGAAAGACATGGGACTACAGATCCCACAGTTGTGCAGCAGCCATCAGTAAATGTCTGTTAATCTTCACGGTCCTCAATGACAAAAGGGCATTCAAGCCAAATGGGGAGAAGTTCAGACGTTCAATGTGGGAAAGTGTTTCAATCCATAGAGAAAGAGGAGAAGCCATCTGAGTCAGAGTAACAGTAAATAGGGCATCCAGGACTGTATTTATAAGGCTAGGAACGGCGAGAAATCATAATTTTGGCAAAAAGCACGATTAATGTGGCGACCGCCATCTTGGAACTGACGACCGCTAACTCTAAAAAGCATAGTATAGTGACATCATTCCTTTGACCAAGCGACCGCCATGTTAAAGTGGGCGACCACCAAGTGGACATTTTGGGAAAGTGGCGACCACCATGTTAGAGTATGGTGACCGCCATGTTTGAACATGGCAGGTAGGGGACAATTTATAGTTTATATGATCTGTGGGTTGCGACAACTAAACTATGCATCCAAGGCAAGTTCAAGCAGTAAATAAGAGAGAATTATGCATTAGAAGGATTAGCAGATTATAAAATGGCACGAAGGTTCGACGATGTAGTATAGTGTATCAGAATAAAAACTGGGGCACCCAGGCCCAATAATCAACAAAACTAAGGCACGCAGGCCTATGGATCAAATGTATGAAAATGTATCAAACTGGGGCGCGCAGGCCCATAAAAAGTAAATATAAAAATTGGAGGGAGAACTCTCTCTCTCATGCATGCCTGAGGTGAACTCGCCAGGAAGGGCCAGCCTCCTCCGAGCTGTCATCCTCGAAGAGTTTGTCAAAGTCGTCACCATCGTCACTACTGGAGGAAGAAACGACTCTGGATCGACTCCGAGCAGACGAAACCGACCCTCTGAAACGAGCTTGGGAGGAAGCACGAGACCCGCGACCACGTGCTGAAACTGGAGCAGGGGCATGAGCAGGGGTTGGAACAGCAACAGCTACATGTGGCTGTCAAAAGAGAAAAATAATAAGAAAACAGTATACAGAAGAACAAAGATATAAAAAAGGACAAACACTTACCGGTCGAGGAGCAAAAGGAACCCCAGCTGCACGCAGAGCAGCATCCTGCTGGCGAACAAGAGTCCGCAGACCACTCATCACCAGCATGAGATGATCCAGCCAACCCTGATCTGTCTGTTGAAAAATAATACATAACTGAGTAATCTACGAATAAAGAAGGGCGAAAAAGAACTAGTGAGAAAAAGGTCAAACCTAAGCATGCTCTGGCCGAAACTCTGGAGCTGGAGGAACTGAGATAGGAATGTCGAAAGCATACCCGTCTATAAAAGAGGATACGGTCCAGGGTATCTCGACTCTCCTAACCCTAGCTCCACCAGCCAGACCAGCATCACCAGCAGCATCGGCAACTCCAGCAGCGGCAGCAGCAGAACCAATACGAGTAGCCTCTGGTGCCTGTCCTTGCCTCCTACCCCCTGGGACAACCGGGCCAGGTCCTAGTGGCCCCATCAAATGAGCCCGAGGCTAGGCCATATAGTCTCCCTCCGCTACAAGTAGTTCCATAGCGGGGGTCTCAACAATCTCCAGCAGGAGGTCGACCCGGGCCAGATCCTCAGTCCGGCGCATACAGGCCGGAGGAACCACTGGGATCCGGAAGTCATCCAGGCAGAGCGATTGGCAAACCACCCACTCTCCCAAATAGTACTCCTGCCCAAATGGGCCCTCCAGCAGGATACGCCTCGCAGCGATGTCGTGGCTGCGCATCAGATCTGCGCCAGCCCGATCATCCACTCCCCTCCAGACATTCCAATGGACCTGCAAAGTACAATACAATGCAAAGAACAGTAAGACATACAGTATGATGAATAATGTGTAGTAAACAGTGCCCAGTGCAGTACAGTACAGTGCAGTGAACGGAATGAAGATCAGTGCAGTGCAGTACAGTGAACAGCGCAGTAAGCTGCATAATACAAAGAGCAGTGTATTGAACAATAGATAAAGATACCTGGTCGGGGGTCAGTCGATCCAAAGACACCCGGAACCGGTCAAGATCCTTCCCTCCGAATTTCTTCCCCTTCAGCCCACAGGACCACCGGGCCGCACGGGGAATAACCAGAGGGTCTGCCGTAGAGTTCGCCGGGATGTGAAGCTCGAGGAACTCATAGGTCCATAACTGCAAAGAAGAAGATGTCAGCTGGCAGAAATAACAGATAACGAAAATGGATGAAGAACTACAGAAACTAAGTCATACCTCCCAGACCCTCCAGTATCCCCCAATGTTGAGCTGCTGGGGGAACCGGGTCAGTGTCCTCATGAAACTGTAGAGGGTGGCCAAGGCAGCGCCACCCCAGTCGTACGAAGCGACCTAATCAAGACGAGCCAGCCCGCCCAAGTAATGTAAGTGAACGGTATTCTCCTTGTTTGAAAACAAGGAAGTACCAAACATATACATAAGAAAGCCTTGGGTGACCCACTCGTAGTGGCGAGGCTCGGTGCACTGAAAGTGTCGGAAGCAGTCAAAGAACTAGGTGTATCTGACTGGATCCCGGTCCATCTGCATAGGGACAGCCCCGAGGAAATACAGCAACACGTCAGCGGATTGCACAATGGTGGGATCGAAGGGGATGGAATCTCCTCCAACTCGGATGCCGGTGATGAGGGAAAAATCCAAAGGCGTCAGGGTAGCCTCGAAGGTGGTGAAGTGGAAGGTGTTGGGGTTTTCCACCACCGCTCGGCCAGGGCTGTCAGCCATACCCGGTCATTGCTCGTCCTACCCAGCAGGGGTATGAAACGAGCGAAACCAAAGGCATCAATGTAAGCCCAGCTGGGAGCAGGGAGGGTGTCATGCCACTCCAACACCTCTCCGGAGGCAGAACCCCCGAAGCCTCGGACATAATGACCAGCCTGTAAAAGAAGACAGATAGAGAACATATAATGAACAAGTCAAGAAAGCAAGGTGTAGAAAATATCTTAAGGCAAAGCCCTAGGAAACTAGGCGCCCTAACCTTAGGTTCGTGTGCAAGTAACGACTCTTCGGTTTCTTTCAAGCTCTAAAAAAATTAGGCACCCTATCCCTAGGTTCGTGATTCCTAGTGATCCTAAGCCCTGGTGCACCAGGCAAATTTCTATCATGCTATCCTAGGTTTACTTCCCAAATGTTTATAAAAAAAATAATAATAAATAAATAAACAAATAAAAAATAATGATAAAAAAACTTCTTAAAATTTTTGAAATTTTTTAAGATTTTTCGCAAATTTCTAGGGTTTTCTTAAAATTTTTTTTAATTTTCTAAAAATTTTCCTTGAATTTATAAGATGTTCTAAAATTTTCCTCAAGTTTTCTAAGATTTTTCGCAAATATCTAAAAATATTTCAAAATTTTTAAAATTTTCTAGTATTTTCTAAATATTTTTCCAAAATTTTCTCAAAATTTTTTCTTAAACTTTCTAGTGTTTCCTAAATATTTCTAAAAATTTTCTCAAAATTTTTCTCAAAATTTTTTAGGATTTTCTAAATGTTTCTAAGATTTTCTCAAATTTTCTACGATTTTCTAAATGTTTCTAGAATTTTCTCAAAATTTTCCTCGAATTTCTAGAATTTTTCTCAAAATTTTCAAAATTTTCTAGATTTAAAAATATATATATATATATATAAATTAAAACAAAAAGTCCCCCCTAGACTTGTGTTTTCTCAAAATAAACAGTAAAAACTAAAGTCTTTTATTATTAAAATTTTCGCTAAAATAATCGCCCCTTTTGTTAGTTGTTTTAAAATATCCTAGTTGTCCCCACTGTTTTGATCTTCATTGCATAGGTACCTAAGCTAAATTCCAATCATCATCCATCAATCAACATCCACATCAAAATTATTCAACGCATCAAAAATAAATCATCATCATCAGTCATCATCATCAAATCACATCATATGGGGGAATCCTAAACATGCGTCTACGTTTGATATTCCATACTCTGATATTAAAACAAGTAAGGATGGGGTACTTACCGATGGGCGTCGACGAGATATATGATGGTCAGGCTCCTCCAAAAGAAGGTCGGCAGCAACAGCATCCTCGGGAGGCTCATAGCGTCTCAAGCCACGAGGAACCGCGCGATAAGGCAATGGATCATACGTGTGCAGATCAAAAGGTGCCGGATGACCTTCTCCAGGATTGGGGGCCAGAAAGTCAGCCAGCGCGGCCTTCGCAGCACATCAACAGCCGCCTGAGCATCAGCAGCTGCTCGCGCCTCCTCAGCAACTCGACGGGAGGCAAGCTCCGCCTCGAGCACAAGAGCATCCATCGCAGCAGTAGGCTGCGTGGAAGTGCCCCCACCAGCGGAAGGGTCCCGTTGTGACCCCGAATCGTCATCGCCATGGCCCTGGCCCGCCATGAAGAAGAATGGGATCATGAATAGAAGGGTAAACTTCTTGAGAAGCAAGAAGAAAGCGGGATAAGCTAAGAAGCAAGAAAGGAACAAGGGGAAAAGCTTGGGAGCAAAGGAGAAGACGAGAGAGAACAGAGACGCTAGAGAGAGAGTGGAAATGGAAGAATGAGCCACACCCGCGCGCCTCAAAGGGCCTTATGCGCGCCTAGAGTTGGCGGTCGCTAATTCCAAATGTAGCGATCACCAGGTTTCCCAAAAGACACAAGGCGACCGCCATGTTGTAGGGGTTCTGACCCGGCGGCCACCATGTCAGAAGGGTTTCGTCCTGGCGACCGCTAGGTTATCAATGGTCACATTGCGTCAGTTTGCCATTATGGCATTTTGGGGTCCTTAGTGGTCTGTTTGGGTATTTTTGTTTTATTACTTATGTTTACTTTACTATGTATGCACATACTTAGCAAAAATAAAAAAATATAAAATACAAAAAAAATATATAATAAGATAATAATAATAATAATATATATATGTATATAAATAAAATTTTTCTACGAATAATAAATAATAACTTTGTTTCATCTCGAATTTTTAGATTTTAACTCGATCTATTAATTCGTATTTTTCACTCGAATAATTTTAAGCCACGAATTTGGCTTTTAATTATTTTAATCTCGTACTTCATCTCGAATTTTTAAGTTTTAACTCAACCTATTAATTCGTATTTTCCACTCCAATAATTTTAAGCCATAAATTTGATTTTTAATTATTTTTAATCTCGTATCTCATCCCGAATTTTAGGTCTCAACTCAATCTCTTATTTTGCAATCTGTCTTCCCGATAAATCAAAAAGTTTCAGCCGTGGCTTGGCTTCTGATCATTTTAAATCTCATTTCTAATAAACTTACCTTTAAGTTTACCTCGTCGGTTTTCCTCATGACCATAAACAGACTCGTCGGTCCTTCTCATGACCTTAAACTGACTCGACGGTCCTCCTCATGACCCTAAACTGACTCATCTGTCCTTCTCATAAGCCTAAACAGACTCGACGGTCCTCCTGACTGACTCATCGGTCCTCCTCACGACCCTAAACTGACTCGGTCCTCTTCATGACCATAAACTGACTCGTCGGTCTCCCTCATGACCTTAAACTGACTCTTGTTTGCATTATACCTATCTGCATCATGTTAACATTTATTCATGTTAGCATCCACATCATGTTTCTTGTCGTTACAT
>JAUMHN010009570.1:0-10074 GCA_032360265.1 Heliamphora ciliata | reverse complement strand
CGGTACTATTTTTAGAAGATTATCTAGATGTACCGGGATGACGTGTATTTGGCACGAGTTACCCTCGGTGTAAGTCCAGAAATCTGCGCAGCGTAGGTACTCAGGTCCTTCGGGTTAGTCCCCTTAAATTGAGACGATTTGGTGCTTAGTTCCCTTAGGTTGTCGCCCGTAAATTAAGCTTTACGTTGTGGTGCTCCGTATAGAACTTGTCATTACCTAGCAGTCCTTAAGTGGTTCAGGACTAGGGTAATGGACAGGAGTCTATAGTTGTTACCTTTGTTTGTGTGACAGAGTCGGTACATAGGATCTCTTTCTTCTTTTCCATGATGATACATTCCATGAGGGAACGATGTTTTGGTTACTGTTTTCCTTCAACTGTAAAATGTATTTTGCATTGTTTAAATGCTTAGTTGTGAAGGGAAAACTGTTTTGGAGGTTTGTGGAAAACTTGGGGTTTTATGACGTGGAACCTTTTTGAGTTTTGTGATTGAGTTCGCTCCCACTCTATGTGATTGCATATTTCCTGCTTTACAGCTTTATTGTCTATTTTTATTGGGTTTCGGCTCACGGGTGAGATTTTCTGTAAAACTATTTTCAGGTGATGCTTTGGATGATGACCTTGAGTAGTTCTGGTGATGCCTGCGGTGGCGGAAGACTTTTATAATTTTTCTTTTCGGTATGCCTGTTCCTGAAGGCAGTTTTATACGTCATAAGGCAATATACTTATGCATGGTATTCAGGATGTTTACTATTTATGAGAGATGCATACTGGGTTTTCTTGTGATTTCAATAAGTGGATTTGAATGTATGAAAACTTATTTTTTTGTAAAAATTGGTGTTTGGTGGCTGGGTTTTGGGGCGTGACAACTTGGTATCAGAGCTCTAGATTTGAATACCTAAGAGCCATGGGAAAAGGGGTTTATCACCTGGTGAGGTTGATTGTGTATGGTTACTTGCATGTGTTTAAACATTGGTCTATAACATGTTAATAGCTTTCTGAGTATGATAATTGTGTATATGTGGGTATGGAGGTGGAATCTCAGGATTGAGAAGTCTTGCCTTCGGGCATTTAGTTAAACATATTTGGAAGCCAAGTTAGAAGCGCGTTTGGTCGACGCGTTTTCTAGTAGGAAATCTAAATTGATTATCCAAATGGACGAGTCTGTCTTATTAGTTCTCCTTGGTAAGTGAGACGTGTTAACATGATCTTATGTGGCTATGTGATAGCATGATTATGTGTTCCTTTTATGTAGTAACATGTTGTAGGAAAGCTTATCTTGCTTATATTGCTTTCTATAGAATTATGTCTACGCGGGGAGCGCGGGGATGGGGTCGTGGCCGAGGCCATGGCCGAGGTCGTGCTTATGTTCAGGTTCCAGAGGAGGGAGACGTTTATGCCCCATAGGAACAAGTGGGCGGTGCTGACGTTGTCTAGGAGATGCTTGTCACTATGCGAGTCATGGCAGAAGCGACCAGGGCTAGTGTACGATTTCCTGAGCCAAGGGCTTCTGTGGCTATGAGAGAGTTTCGGCGGTTGGATCCTCCAACCTTTGTTGTGGAGCTGGACCCCAAAGTTGCTACTGAGTGGTTGGAAGTGACCATGTCGATCTTTGATACTCTGGATATTTAGGAGGATGCTTTGCGTGTGAAGTTGGCGGCGTTCCAACTGCTGGAAGATGCTAGAGAGTGGTGGAAATTCGCCAAGACCACTGTAGATGAGTTGTGGGCTACTTTCACGAGAGTCTTCTTGGAGAAGTATTTCCCGAGATCTTTGAGAGATACTTACAGAGAGGAGTTCCTCTCCCTTGTTCAGGGGAATCTGTCTGTGGTCCAGTATGAGGTCAAGTTCACGAATTTGTCGCGATTTGCACCAGAGATGGTATCGATAGAGGAGTTGCGTACTCGGAGGTTTGAGAGGGGACTTTGACCTGCTATCAAGGATAAGGTCGCAACTCTAGATGTGGAGGTGCACATCAAGTTGGTGGAAGTAGCTATCCGGGTAGAGAACTCGTTGGCAGATAGCTGTAAGATTAGAGAGGGTAAGAACCAGCATGGCAGTGGAGATACACAGTCTTAGGGGCGTAGGAACAAGCGTCAGAGGTCGTCTGGACCTAGTTCTCGTTTCACTGGATCTTATCAGCCGCAGTCATCTGCACCCACACTTACAGTGGCCTCGACTGGAAGGCCAGAGTAGAGAGGGTTGATCTATTATAGATGCGGACAACCGGGGCATCGGTCAGTTGAGTGCCGGCAGAAGGGCCAAACTCAAAGTTCAGTGCCTGTTCAGTCACAGGCGAGAGACCCACCTATCTGTTTTGGGTGTGGCCAGTCTGGGCACTTTTGTAGACAGTGTCCCAGAAAGGGGAATGTCCAGGATGCGATAGGAGTGTCAGTTGCTTCGTCTGCACAGAGGCGACAGGCTCCGTAACAGCCTAGGGCTGAGACTTCTAGGTTTGCGGAAGGAGGTGCTTCAGCTCAATCAGTGAGGCAGGCATCAACTCAGGGTTATGGTGGGCAGACCAGACTGCCACAGGCCAGGGCTTATGTTCTTGCGGATCGCGGTGCTTCCAAAGCACCTATCACGTCTGATGTGGCAGTTACTCCAGCCATGATCAGAGGTACTCTTCTAGTCTTTAGATCATGGGTCAGTGTTCTTCTAGACACGAGAGCATCACATTCGTTTATATCCTCTGCATTTTTATTTGCTTTGGGGTTGGAAATGGACTGGTTGGGTAGTACCGTGTGTGTTGAGACCCTAGTTAGTGGGAGTGTGACGCTGAGCCTTGTTTGTAGATCCTGTGTGCTGGAGGTCGTCGGTCATTGTTTAGAGTTTGATTTTATCATTCTAGACAAGACCATGTTTGACGTCATCCTAAGGATGGATTAGCTGACGACTTACCATGCCTATATAGATTGTGAGCGACGGAGAGTGTCGATCTGTACACCGGAGGGTGACTGCTTTTATTTTGTGGGTGATCGGGAAGAGAGCTTGGTGTTTGTACCAGGTGCCGCGCGAGATCGAGGGAACTTGGGTTCTCTCTTTTCTACTGTCAGATTGGATATGCCAGATGAGGTTTGAGGGGAGTTACCCCTTGTAGTGTGTGACTATCCCAATGTCTTTCCAGACAATCTGTTTGAGTTGCCACCGAACCGTGATGTGGAGTTCTTCATTGATGTTATTCCAGGAGTGGCTCCTATCTCTATGCCATCATATCGCTTTGCACTTGTTGAGTTGCAAGAACTCAAGGTGCAGTTGCAGGAGTTGCTGGACAAAGGGTTTGTACGGCCAAGTACGTCGCTGTGGGGAGCGCCAACTTTGTTCGTGAAGAAGAAGGATGGGTCGTTGAGACTATGTATAGACTACAGGAAGCTGAACTAGGTGACGGTGAAGAATAAGTATCCTATGCCTAGGATTGATGACCTGTTTGATCAGTTGAGGGATCGCACTGCTTTTTGAAGATTAACTTGAGGTCAGGGTGTCATCAGCTGTGGATTAGGGACAAGGACATAGCGAAGACCGACTTTCGGACTCGCTATGGTCACTACAAGTTTTTGGTTATGCAGTTTGGTCTGACGAATGCCCCTGCTAAATTTATGGGTCTGATGAACCGTATCTTCCACTCCTACCTGGACAATTTTGTGGTCATGTTCGTGGACGATATTCTAGTTTATTTGCCCACGAGGGAGATACATGAGGAGCTTCTGCACGTTATCTTGTAGCTTCTGAGAGAACATCACTTGTATGCGAAGTTCGAGAAGTGCGAGTTCTGGATGTCAGAGGTGAGATTTCTTGGACACATGGTGTCGAAGGATAGGGTATCGGTGGACTCGACAAAGACTGATGCAGTGACGGATTGGCAGTGACCAAAGAACGTTTTTTAGATCTACAATTTTCTGGGTCTAGCGGGTTATTATCGGCGATTCGTGAAGGACTTCTCTAGGCTTGCAGCACCGATGACACGTCTGACGCGAAAGGGAGTCAGTTTTGTGTGGAGTGATTCTTGTGAGTCAGCTTTCTAGGAGCTGAAGAGGAGATTGACCAGTGCGCCAGTGTTGATTATTCCAGAGCGAGGTCTGGGGTATACAGTGTACTGTGATGCGTCACTTGACGGTTTGGGCTGTGTATTGATGTAGGGAGGCAAGGTTGTAGCCTACAGTTCCTGACAACTGAAAACACACGAGAGGAATTACCCGACTCATGATCTTGAGTTGGCAGCCGTAGTCTTCGCCTTGAAGACATGGCGACATTATCTATATGGTGAGTATTTCGAGGTTTTCTTTGATCACAAGAGCTTGAAGTACTTATTTTCACAGAAAGACCTGAATCTTCGCCAGCGACGATGGATGGAGTTGTTGGGAGACTACGACTTTGATTTGCAGTACCATCCGGGTAAGGCAAATGTTGTAGCTGATGCGCTTAGCAAGAGATCTCATAGTTCGTTAGCTTCTGTGGCTATACGAGAATGGGGTATGCTGGGAGATGTTGGGGAGTTCGATCTGTATCTCAGGGAGACAGGAAAAGGTGCGACTTTGTATTCTGTAGCTTCACAGCCTGCATTGGTTGCACGCGTTCTAGAGGCTCAGAGGACTGATTAGGAGGCTCAGATGATACTGGACCGCATTGTTAGCGAGAAGGACACAGCAGGATGGGTGGTGAGTTCAGATCAGAGTCTGAGGTTGACCGGGCGTTTGTTTGTGCCAGAGTCATGCCGTGCTGAGGTGCTACATGATTTTCATCACTCATGTCTTGCAGTGCATCCGGGAGGCACGAAGATGTATCACGATCTACGTCGACAGTTCTGGTGGACGGGGATGAAGAGGGATGTGATTCGATTCGTTTCTCGATACTTTACTTGTTAGCAAGTAAAGGTGGAGCACCAGAGACCTGCAGGGTTGTTGCAGTCGTTGCCTGTATTCGAGTGGAAGTAGGAGAATATCACTATGGATTTTGTATCAGGACTTTCACATTCGCCGAAGGGACATAATGCTGTTTGGGTTATAGTGGACAGGTTGATGAAGTATATGCACTTTCTCCCTATTCGAGTGAGAGACCTAGTGGACCGATTGAGTAGATTGTACATTCGAGAGATAGTCCGACTACATGAAGTACCTGTGACTATTGTTTCTGATCGAGACCCACGCTTTACATCGCGCTTTTGGCAAAGTCTTCAGATGGCTTTGGCGACGAGCTTGACTTTTAGTACAGCTTTTCATCCTCAGACCGACGGTTAGTCTGAGAGGACCATCCATATTTTGGATGACATGCTGAGAGCCTGTGTACTTGATTTTTGGGATTCCTGGGATGATCATCTATCGTTGGCAGAGTTTGCATACAACAACAGCTATCAATCCAGTATTGGGATGGCACCGTATGAGGCTCTGTATGGTAGACCGTGTATATCACCTATTTATTGGACAGAGGTGGGTGTGACCAGTGTTTTGGGACTCGACTTAGTACGGGAGACGACGGAGCAAATTGCTGTGATTCGTCAGTGTCTGGTGACAGCTCAGAGCCGCCAAAAGAGTTATGCGAATCAGAGCAGGAGACGTTAGAGTTTGCAGTGGGGGATCACGTGTTTTTGAAGGTCTTTCCACGCAGAGGGTTGATGAGGTTTGGTCGTCGCGGGAAGCTATCACCACGTTTTATTGGACCATTCGAGATCCCAAAAAGGATTGGGGTGGTAGCATACCGTTTGGCGTTGCCACCTCAGTTAGCATCTGTGCACAACGTCTTTCACGTTTCTATGCTTCGGAGGTATGAGCCAGATCTGTCTCATGTTTTAGATTGGACTGAGTTGCGAGTTGATGAGAATGTCACGTATGAGGAACACCCAGTGAGGATTCTGGATACAAAGGAGCAAGTGTTGCGGGGGAGAAAGATTGCGTATGTCAAGGTTCAGTGGCTTCATCATGGGGTTGAGGAAGCGACTTGGGAGCTTGAGTCTGGGATGCGTGCTAGATACCCAGACCTGTTTACCTCGTGACCTTGTAGAGAATTTCGAGGGCAAACTTTCTTAAGGGGGAGAGAGTTGTGAGACCCTGTACCGTTTTAATTTTGATATATATAAATGATGACGTGTTTTTCCTTCATATTATATATCATCGATGCCTGATTTATGTTTTGGAGTTATAGAACAGCATGTATAGAGGTGTTTTATGCTTTCTCATACCATGTTTAGGATTGTTTGGTTGGCCTTAGAACACAAACCCCGAGACCAAAATAGTAGGCTGTTTGGTCGACTGAACGGGTGAGTTCGGTCAGCTGAACTGAAAACCAGTAGGTTGAGAACCTTGGGTTCGGTCGACTGGGGGGCTTGGTCCAATCGACTGAACCATTCTTCATGAGTTCGATCGACGGAACTGAGGTGTTCGGTCGACTGAACTGTCGCGGTTCACATTTTTTGACGAACTTCAGTCGACTGAAGTGACCTCTTCAGTCGACTAAATTGCCTTTTTGGCGAGCTTATAAGTATCCTAAGGGCTGGAATGTTTGAAAAAGCTTTCTTTTTCTCATTCTCTCTGCCTTCTCTCTACATATTTGACCCGGCCAAGCCTAGTTTCTGATGATCAGCTTGTGGATCCCTGCTATTCACGCTGCTAGCTTCGCGCTCATCCGGTCAGATTCTTGTTCCGACGAGGTTTGATTTTTGAGGCGTCGAATTTTGACCTATCGAGATAGGATTCTAGACCTGCTGCTGTTATGAGGGTATTAAATGTAATTATATGTGTTTTCACCTAGTAAAAAATGCATCAAATGTCATATTTTCTGTTTAAGTCTTGTTTTTCTTATAGAAAGCATGTTGTTAGCTTTTCTTGGCTTATAGTACTATATGACACGTGGTAGTATGATTTTCAAAGGGTTTTCTTAAAAACGGTGAAAAAATGGTGGTTTTGTGAAAAATCTCAACACTCGGTGTTTTGGAGGTTTGGAGCTCGCCTTCGGGGTTGAGTTTCAGATTTTGAAACGTTTTGTTGAAAACGAGAGAAAAATATTTTGAAAATGTTTTGTCGATCTCCATGTTGATGGATGGATCCATATACATGTATAATGTAATATTTTGAGAAAATATTTTCGTAGTTGAGCTACGGTACTATTTTTAGAAGATTATCTAGATGTACCTGGATGACGTGTATTTGGCACGAGTTGCCTTCGGTGTAAGTCCGAAAATTTGCGCAGCGTAGGTACTCAGGTTCTTCGGGTTAATCCCCGTAAATTGAGATGGTTGGGTGCTTAGTTTCCTCGGGTTGTCACCCGTAAATTAAGCTTTACGTTGTGGTACTTCGTATAAAATTTGTCATTACCTAGCAGGCCTTAAATGGTTTAAAACTAGGGTAATGGACATGAGTCTATAGTTGTTACCTTTGTCTGTGTGGCAGAGTCGGTACATAGGATTTCTTTCTTCTTTTCCACGATGGTACATTCCGTGAAGGAACGATGTTTTGGTTACTGTTTTCCTTCAACTGTAAAATGTATTTTGCATTGTTTAAATGCTTAATTGTGAAGGGAAAACTGTTTTGGAGGTTTGTGGGAAACTTGGGGTTTTATGACGTGAAACATTTTTGGGTTTTGTGGTTGAGTTCGCTCCCACTCTACGTGATTGCATATTTCCTACTTTGCAGCTTTATTGTCTATTTCTATTGGGCTTCGGCTCACGGGTTGAATTTTCTGTATAACTACTTTCAGGTGATGCTTTGGATGATGACCTTGAGTAGCTCTGGTGATGCCCGCGGTGGCGGAAGACTTTTGTAGTTTTCCTTTTTGGTATGCATGTTCCTAAAGGCAGTTTTGTACGCCATAAGGCGATATACTTATGCATGTTATACAGGATGTTTACTGTTTATGAGAGATGCATACTGGGTTTTTTTGTGATTTCAACAGGTGGATTTGAATGTATGAAAACCTATTTTTTTGTAAAAATTGGTATTTGGTGGATTTTCACTTGACCCTGGGTTTGGGGCATGACAAACTCAGTCCAATCAAGAACGTGTGAAGGATCCAGCTCATATTTTCGCAACATAGCAATGTGAAAAACATTGTGTGTCACGACCCATTTTTGATAATGGTATCCATGATCGGCCAATGAGTTAAAACTCATCAAAAAAAAAATTTTCTTTTCTCCTTTTTAAAACTCTTTTGTGATTTTATAAGAGAAAATCATACAAAATTCATTCAAATTTTAGTAAGAAGAATTTCTTAGTAAAGGTAAGATTTTAAAGAATAATTTTTCTTTACATACTAGGAATGAGAAAAACGAATTATTTTATTTGCACTTTCCCAGTGATCTTACTTTAAAAATCTTCCAGAACGTGCTAACATATGCATTCAAACATTATTCACATCATAACTTATGATCCTGCGTTATTTATCTAATTTGAAAATAAGGATAAAAATAAACTTCTTTAGCTATCCTTCTCCGTCATCGATTCATGCATCACCCGAACACATAATATCAACATCCATTAGCAATGCTAGTGTGAATCATCGATATCTAAATTATTATTTGTTTTTCAATCTCAGAATAATATCATTTAACGATTCAACTAGCGATTTGTAGAGAACGACCTTACGAAAGAAATAAAGTAGAAATGATCATTCAATAGTCGCATGGCCGTGATTCACCGCCCTTATTCCACCACCTCGGTAGTATGCTTTATTGTTCCCCAGGGGCAGGACGCCGTTTAAACTATCATTCTCATTTTTAATAATATCACAGTTTCATAATTATTTTCAACCATCTTGTTATCAATTCATCATATCAATATCATATTAAAGCACAAATCTAAAACCTCAACTAACTTAGATATCGAATGACTCACCGAATTAGTCGAGTTCAGTGATATGTAGAGAATTCAAAATGTTCCAACGTTTCCAATTCTAAACAAAACACATGAAAAACAACTTTTAACAAGAATTTATTATCTTAGAATTTATTTCCTTAGTTGGCAAACTAATGTACTTTTTATTTCTCATATAAATTAATTTTATGTAAAATAAATCCCTTTTAAAGTTAAATTATCATTTTGTTTCCTTATCGAGTAAAATTTATTTAAGTTCCAACTTAAAGTTTGATTTTTGTGAAAATTCTTTTAAAAACTAATTAAAACTTATAATGTATAAGAATATATAAAGAAATTTCATAGTTTAATTTATTCTTATTTTCTAAACTTTAGCTTTATTTTATATAAAAATTATCATTTTTAGTTCAAAATCTTAACTTTATTTAAAAGTCAAAATCATGCAAAAAAAAACACTTATTTTAGTTGATTTATTCTATTTTTAATTTTTAATTTTTTGTTTGTATAAAAATCTTCTTGTTATTTTATGTCATTTAAAATATTTAAACTTTTAACTTTAAATTTTTATTTTTATAAAAAGCTAATTAAAGCTCGTAATATATAAATTTTAGTATAATCTTTTTAATTTAATCACTTTTTATCTTTCCTAAAATATTTTTGTTTTAAGCTTCTAACTTTTAAATTTTTATTTTACTAAATTAATTAACATGCAAAGTAAAAACAAAATAACACAAGAAGTAGAATGCCAACAAAGCAATACGGAGACTTTTTCATGCATGCAACGAAACAGTGGTCCAGGCGTGGGTGAGGGAAGAAGGTTTTGGCTTGAACTTCGGAACCTTCGTTTGGACGATCCAAACGTCGGATTTGATAGTCGTTTGCGGCTATGCGAATGTGGCTGCGAGATCGGCATTAGGGCACTTGGGTGAGATCGGCATTAGGGCCAAACGATAAGATACTCGTCCCACTTTTTCTAAAATTTTGAAAGGTCAGATATAACAAGGACTCAACTTCCCCTTCCAACCAAATCGAAGGATGCCCTTCATCGGAGATACCTTCAAAACACCATATCGTCCTCCTAAAATTGTAACTCTCTTCTTTTTACATTGGCATAACTTTTCTATCGGTCATGTACAATCTTAAGACGTTCCTGAACTTAGCAGATCTTTTTAGCTGTTTCTTGTACATGTAAGAAAACTTTCTTCCATTCTTATCATACGGTAAATGCATACTTATAGTCCTCTTGCACCATCTTCTGTCCTTGTCTTGTCTGTCCTT
>JAUMHN010009559.1:0-10075 GCA_032360265.1 Heliamphora ciliata | reverse complement strand
CACAATTTAAGTGAATCTTAAATATTCACTAAATTAATATTTACTAAAATAAAATTTTCAAATAAATCAAATCCTAAAACAAATGAGTTTTATACTCATCAAACACTAAAATTTAAAAAATAGAATTTAGAATTGACAAATGATTGTCAAGGGAGTAGGTGCCAACCTGGCTGAGATATACTCCTCTTACAGTTATGTCATGATTTCTAAATTCTTAAATTAATAAATGAACATTTGAAGTTCATCAAAATAAAATATATATAAATTCTCAAATTTGAACTACGATTGACTTGATTCCAATTCGGTTCTAAGATCGATCTGGATACGTAGGCAACTTTCCAAATATTACCATCATACAAAAGCAAGTGAAAGACAATGATAAGAAGACAACGATATTTTACAATCGAGGCTTTTTTTCTCTCTTTAGTTTTAAAATTTTCATGGTAATGTATCAGAGAAAAGGATGGGAAGTATAGAACCTAAACTACCAACAATCAAGAAAAATGCAGTACCCAACAATAACACTATTAGATAACCCCAATCAATGTCCACTACATGTGGATGATTCTATTGTTTAACTGATTTTTGTATGTTTGCATCATCTTTCTCCATTATCCAGTATAAGTAGCTTTATTGAGGAAGCATGACTCTGTGTGGGCTTTCCCTGTTGGGATGTTTTGATTGTGTGATTTTATAGTGGTCTGACTTTTATTTTGTTTTGGTTTGTTCTGGTTTTAATCTTAGACGAATAGGTTATTGCTTGAGTTGGGTGGATCATTTTTTTTTGTTGAAGTTGGCTTGATCAAGAAGGCATTGACAGATTTTTCTTGGTTATTTTTTTTTATTTCTTGCAAAGTTGTTATAAAAAAATTTCCACAAGGGTGCAGGAGGTGATCAATACATTGTCGAATGCAATGGGTTGACGTTATTTTGAATTAGGTTCGCTATAACATAAGCCCTAACTTCTCTCCTACTCCTTTTTTAGAGCACGCTCCCTTTGTCATCTAGTACATCGTCATAGTGCCATCGCAATTGCATCGTTGAGTTGTTGCTTCCGTTTCACCGCAACATCGCAACAACCATCCCACTGCCAAATAAGCTACCATTGCCCCAACCATTATTTTCTTTTATTGTCGGTGTCACGTCCAAAATTCCGAATCACACGAAAAGCCCAAGAACAACCACCAAAACCGAAATACAACAAACTCAAAGTTTTTCTCGAAAGCATAAAACAGGCATATATCGACCCACGACCATAAAAAATACATATGCTTTACAACATGTTATCTCCTAACATGAAACATATATGAAAAGGGTATAAAACCTAACATAGACAAAACAGAAGCGTCATGTCAATGGCCACCTCTGGGCACTTCAAGGTCAACCTACATGATTGCGTTCACCTGAAAAAAGTTTTACAATAAAACCCTACAACGTGAGTCGAAGCCCAATAAAAATAGACTACGAAGTCGTAAAGTAGGATATGCAATCACATAGCATAAAGTTGACTCAACCAAAGGAGCCAAAAAGGTTTTCTATCCCAAAATCACAAAATTTTCATCAGGCTAACACGAGTCTCAAAATGGTTTTACTTCATAAAATCTCACGTTTTCATCCTTAAAACCATGCATCTCAATAGTACAGATATCATGCGATAGTTAAGGAAAAACAGTAACAAAATAGTATTCTCCACTCGGGTCACACAGCCGAGAAAAATAAGCTAAAATGATTCTTATGTACCGACTCTGTCAACTCAAGACAAACGCAAGAACTATAGACTCCTTCATATTACCCTAGTACTTAACCACTTAAGGCCTGCTAGGTAATGATAAGTTCTATACGAAATTACAACAACGTAGCCATACACGGAGGCAACCGGCTCTTTATGGATTACAACCGAGGGAAGAAGCACCCATTTGCTCTTTACGGATTGCCACAATCGAGGGAAGAAATTCCCAAACCAAACACTGCTACGGTACCTCTACGAAACATTTAAAAACCTGTATGTAGATCAACTACGAAAAACGGTAAAACAGTTTTACAGTTATACATCAACATGTATAAAAAGATTCAAAATCTATCAATATGGAGATCTACTAGCATGTAAAAATATACTCCCATCAAACGTTTAAAAGTTGAGACTCAACCCCAAGGGTTAACTCCAAACCTCCAAAAATACGTTTTTAAAATTTTCACAAATCCTCCGTTTTCAAAATCACATTTTGAAAATTATGAACATCCACAAGTTCAATATCATGTAATAAACCAAGAAAAGTGCAAAACATGCTTTTTTCCGAGAAAACAAGGTTTGAACACAAAACATGCTATATAAAGCATTTCAACCGGTGAAAAAGAATACAACTGCATGTAGCGTAACTGGCCAACCGTCACTGTCACGTCCCGATACCCGGGTCACATGAAACACCCACAAACAAACTCTCTAGGAACAAAAAATTTGATAAAAAGTTCCACTAAGGATGAAAAATAACCTTCTCCAAAACATTCGGCAAAAACAGGTGAAAAATGATTAAGAAATTTTGACATACTCTCACTCTTTTGGTCATAACTTTTTCTATAAAGTGAATCGTATTGTGAGAGAGGTGTCATTGGAAAGAAGACTTCTAGGGTTTCAATTTGAGTACAAGAACGACCCAATTTCGAGTTTGGATGAGGAAGATATGATCAAAACAAAATAGCCTTTCATAGCTAGTCCGCTCGAGCGGACATCTGGCGCTCGAGTGAGCTATGACCCGAAAAAAACCCAGATTTTTCTATTTTTGAGTTTCATGCCCCCAAAACTCTCAAACACTGATATGATACTTCAAAACACACATAAACATATTGATTTGCATATTTTCGACACCCACGGACATACGCGAACTCAAACCATCAAGAACCATCGAAAGAAACATTCAAAACCCGATTTCATCCAATCGAAATTAACCAAAACTGCCTTTTAAAACCAAAACCCGGTTTAACGAAATATAAATCGATTTTTCATGCATTTTTAATCGGTAAAAACACATATAATTGCACGTTGCATTCCTTAAAAACAACATAGTCTAGAATCCTACCTCGTTGAGTCAAAAACTCGATACCTCGATTCACGTGCAAAAACGAATTTCGTCGGAATAAAATTCTGTTCGGATAAAAGCGTAGCCCACCACGAGGATACTAAGGATCTACTGTCTGATCATCAAAAACTGAGCCCCGAGCCCCCGAGAAGTTAGAGAGAAGGCAGAGAGAAAAAAAAAACTTAACTTGTAAGTTTTGAAAATATCTTTTGAAAATATCTAACTTCAGATATTTGTAGGCCACGAAAATATTTTTTTTTAAAAAAATCACACCACAACACACAGCGGCCAACACAGACTCACACACGCCCGCACCCTACAATGTACAAACTAAAACCTAACTCGGAGGTCAACAACGCTCAAGCGCTCGAGCGGTCAGCTACCGACATACATCTTTGCCACCCCACCGCTTGAGCGCACAACCACCGCTCGAGCGGTCGTCGCTGGGTGATAACCGAAATATATCTTTCATACACATCTGTATCCAAGCTCAAAGTACTTGCCTAAAATATCACCGAGGTCAAAAGTTAACGACAACTCCATCAACACTTAAATCATTTCTAAAAATGAAACGGGTCAGGGTCTCACAACTCTCCCCCTCTTAAAGGAATTTCGTCCCCGAAATTCAACACTGAATCTCAAACCAAACACTGTCCCGCAACCATCAACAATCTCTGATGCAAACCAGCGATATCGTACAACAGCAGAAATCCCCCAACAACTGAAATCCCAAACTTGTCGTCACATGAGGTAAAGATGACTTAGAGATTCGATCTTCACATAAACTGCCCACACGTGCAAGTCCCACTGACACCACTGTCATCCATGAGACATCCATAAAACGTCGATCAAGATCCAACTCACACCGTACACAAACCACTCCTGCAACAAACGCATCACACGATACCAATCCACCATGGTATTTGATCTCAAACACTCTCTATGCCCGAACATAGAGACTACCACCCCTTCGTTCTTACTGCCACAAACTGGCTCAATGACACCCCACAATGCACACCAAGGACTATCTCCGAGTCCAAACACAAGATGTCGAACCCTGACATCGATCACACAACATCACATACTGCAAGCACAACTCTACTCGAGTTTTGATGATCACCAGACGACCACCAACTTTGATACCACATCGCTACTCTACTGATGCTAATGACACCAACACGTAGCTGACACAACGTCCATCCCACAAGCAACAACACAAACATCCAACTGCAGAGAGAAGCTCACTTAACCAAACACGTCACATAGACAGAACATCTTACAGGTATCCGACAATCTATACAAACCTTATCTCCCATGCAACAGTACGTCATTACACAACTCAACATCTCACAATCAGATCACTGGTACCAGAGCTACAGATCAGTACCAAATCACACAAGATCGCCGTCATCTGACAAAGCAAACATGATGACCATCAGCCAACATCAACCCCAACGCAAAACACATACATCAATTTCTTGAGTCCACAATAGCCGAATATTCGAACTCAAGACACCAACCATGACTTGCCTTTTATACTTAGCAAATTTCTCATATACAAAACTCATCACGGCCTGTCCATTCCCAACCAAACAATCGCGTCGGTCTGAATAGGCTATGCTAACCAAGATTCCTCAATCATCGCATCCTTTCTGACTCGTACCTTAACATACTCTTGGGACCACCATCCAAACAAACAACAGTTATGCCAAAGCACAACACTTATCGCAGTCGATAATCACTCCTCGACTCTAAGAACTCTGAATAGTTCAAAGCCCCAAATGGAACCCAAATCCAGACTCTCAAAAGCCTATTAGGAACCCACCATATGATTATCACAGCCGCACTGTTATGCTAAAACTCTCACTCTGCTATGAGCTAGAGGTACAACCATTCCCACACAATCTAGAACAAGCTGTAAACAACAGTTAACGATTCTCAGCTGATCACTGCAAAAAGAACTCTGCGTCTCAACACCAACTCTCTTATTGATAAGGGAATATTCTTGGTCCTCCAACTTGACCTCATAGGAAACACAACCCAAATGGTTACAAGTCACACTGACTAGGTTACCACGACCTATCATGTTTACCACACTCATACGTATTCTTTTACGGTCTTCCACCGCGGGATAATACTAACCCCATCATGCGATTCCTTATGGTCTCCAACTGCGGGAGCAATCGAATCTTACGTCACACACATAGACGCTTAACATCTAAGAAAGCACATATCTATGCACCATGCATCGAAACCACAAAGAATCAAACCCACAATCGCTCGATCACGGCAATACCAGTCCCCGAGTCACAACTCCAAGGGTCACAACACGGATACCAAATCCACAGAGATTTCGGTCTCAGAACACAGCCACAGCCAAATCTGAACCAATCAAGATCTGGGTATCTGTAACCAACTAAGATGAAACAACTCGCATCAGACAACCGTCTACAAGAAAACTCTCTCTCCACCCAAGGAAAAGAAAGGATCAACAAGGAACCATGACCTAACCTCATCGTACTGGGAGTACTCCTCAACACTTGGCCTCTAACGAGCTCTGTCGACCTTACCTTGAGGTCACCTTGACCACAATCAAACAGCTGACATCAAAACTCTTGCTAGGCAAACCACAGCCTCGTCACGGCCTCGAGCCCACTGTCCAAATAGCTTACACAAAAGGCGCACGGCACCAAACAAAGAAACCCAATCTTGAGATCTCACAACCATGCTGACATCTTCCGCACTTCTGCTCTCATAGCACACATCGATCACCGGTATCGTAATTCACGATTTCTCACCTATCGCCCCAGGCCAGCCAACCCACATGGTATACTGCTAAACCTTATTACTCTACACTTTAGTTCCATGGGCAGACAACATACCCACCTCTGAACCAAGTGTCGAACACAAACAACCTATACCACACTCAGGATAAGCGGTCTTAGCACTAAGCCAACCACACTATCGAACCCTTCTACTGTCCTTTCGCACCTCTTGCACCCAGCACAGTTCCTAAGCACGTTCTCCTAATCGCTAGGATAACGACCAGACCACAAACTTGTGTCCTTGGAGGAATCCTACGGGACTGTTACTAGTTGCATGTTAGAATTGTAACTTGAACCCTTACTCCTTCCAACACTGTCGCGACCCATGCTTTTCCCAGCATATCTTCAACTCATACTCATCCCTACATCCTTGAGCTCACTCACTCGGAACTCAATTCTCAAACCTCAATAGGGTATACAACGTCCAAGGTCATCAGACACTATTCTGACTGCCAACAACATTCTGCTAGCAGGGATATTCCCAGAACCACTCACATTCTGCTATCTCTACATACACCCGACCAAGATTACTATTCTCCCATCCACTATGTTCCCGCCTACACCCCATCCCGAGTACACGGCTCACGACGTAGTATGGCTCACGACATACCTAATCCATCACACTGCCGAAATCACGTACACCAAAATCTCGAAAGGGATGATCACTATCCTTAGATCTACCCATCAATCCAATCATAACAACTGATTCCCAGGGTCTCTGACACCCCGTCGCCCTATTCACAAGGCCTTCCATAACACAACTGAAACCTCTAAATTGTCCACTAGCATACTCTCAAGAGTAGCCATCTACCAAAGCCCAAGCCATTAACCATGCTTCGACTATACCCGAACAAAACTCTTCTCATGCAAACACTCAACAGTTTGCTAACTGAGGCTAGCCTCACTCAATTGAACCCAACTCACTGACGAGTTCTGTAACACAACAAGTGGTCGACGCTCAATCCGTGACCTTACCTCTCAATAACCACTGCAACCGAGTTGCACATCCAAGACCTAAACCATGATCTATCATGTTACTTCGAACACATATCACATAATCATGCCAATACATAGCCACAACAATTATGCAGACACAACACCGATACCGAGGAGAACCGACAAGAATGACGCACCACTTTGGATAACCCACTTAGATTTCTCGCTATAAATCACGTCCGCAAAATGTGTTTCTAACTTGGCCCCCAAGTTCGTTAATCCAAACGCCTAAAGAAAAGATTAATTAATCATAAGGTCCAACCTTCATACTCATATATACATGGCATCAACATGCTCAACAACTAACATGCTCATGATCCAAACACAGGCAACCAAGCACACACACATCCTCAGAAGGAGATGCACCCTCTTTTCACGGCTCATAGGTATTTGAACCCATAGCTCTGATACCAAGTTGTCACGTCCTAAACTCCGGATCACGCAAAAAGCCCAAGAATAACCACCGAAACCGAAATACAACAAACCCAAGATTTTTCTCGAAAGCATAAAATATGCATATATCGGCCCACGGCCGTAAGAAATACATATGCTTTACAACATGTTATATCCCAACATGAAACATATACAAATGGGTATAATAACCTAACAAAGACAAAACAGAAGCATTTTGTCAGCGGCCACCTCCGGGCACTTCAAGGTTAACCTACAGGATCACGTTCACCTAAAAAGATTTTACAACAAAATCTTACAACGTGAACCGAAACTCAATAGAAACAGACTATAAAGCTGTAAAATAAGAAATGCAATCGCATAGCATAAAGTTGACTCGACCACATGAGCCAAAAAGGTTTTTCATCCCAAAATCACTAATTTTTCATCAGGCTAACACGAGCCTCAAAACAATTTTATTTTATAAAACTCCACGTTTTTATCCTTAAAACCATGCATATCAATAGTACAAATATCGTGCGATAGTTAAGGAAAAACAGTAACAAAACAGTATTCTTCACTCGGGTCACACAATCGAGAAAAATAAGATAAAATAATTTCTATGTACCGACTCTGTCAACTTAAGACAAAGGCAATAACTATAGACTCCTGTCCATTACCCTATTCCTGAACTACTTAAGGCCTGCTAAGTAATGATAAGTTCTATACGAAATTACAATAACGCAGCTACACACGGGGGCAACCAGCTCTTTACAGATTACAACCGAGGGAAGAAGCACCCAATTGCTCATTACAGATTGCTACAGCCGAGGGAAGAAGCTCCCAACTGCTCTTTACGAATTGCCACGACCGAGGAAAGAAGCACACAAACCAAACACTGCTACAGTACATCTACGAATCATTTAAAAATCAGTACGTGTAGCTCAACTACAAAAAATAGTAAAACAGTTTTACAGTTATACATCAACATGTATAAAAAGATCCAAAATCCATCAACATGGAGATCTACTAGTATGTAAAAATATACTCCCATCAAACGTTTAAAAGCTGAGACTCAACTTCAAGGGTTATCTCCAAACCTCCAAAAACACGTTTTTAAAATTTTCACAAATCCTCCGTTTTCAAAATCACTTTTTCAAAATTATGAACATTCACAAGTTCAATATCATGTAATAAACCAAGAAAAGTGCAAAACATGATTTTATCTGAGTAAACAAGATTTAAACACAAAACATGATATATAAAGCAATTCAATCGGTGAAAAATAATACAACTGCACGTAGCGTAACTAGCCAACCGTCACTGTCACGTCCCGACACCCGAGTCACATGAAACACTCACAAACAAACTCCCAAGGAACAAGAAATTTGATAAAAAATTTCACTAAGGATGAAAAATAACTTTTTTTCAAAATATTTGGCCAAAAATAGGTAAAAAACGGTTAAGAAATTTTGACATACCCTCACTCTTTTGGTTATAACTTTTTCTACAAAAACAATTTTACTGTGAGAGAGGTATCCTTGGAAAAAAGATTTTCGGGGCTTCAATTTGAGTACAAGAATGATGCAATTTCGAGTCTGGATGAGGGAGATATGATCAACATAAAACGGCTATGCGCAGCTAGTCTGCTCGAGTGGATATCGGGCGCTTGAGCGAGCTACCACCCAAGAAAAATCTAAATTTTCTTGTTTTTGAGTTTCATGCCCCCAAAACTCTCAAACACTCATATGATACTTCAAAACACACATAAACCTACTAATTTGCATATTTTCGACACCCACGGACATATGTGAACTAAAACCATCAAGAACCACCGAAAGAAGCATTCAAAACCCAATTCCATCCAACCAAAATTAACCAAAAATGCCTTTTTAAACCAAAACCCGATTTAACGAATCATAAATCAGTTTTTCATGCATTTTTAACTGGTAAAAACACATATAATTACACGTAGCATCCCTTAGAAACAACATAGTCTAAAATCCTATCTTGTGGAATCAAAAACTCGATGCGTCGATTCACATGCAAAAATGAATTTCGTCGGAATAAAATTCTATCCGGATAAAAGCGTAGCCCACCACAAGGATACTAAGGATCCGCTGTCTGATCATAAAAAATCGAGCCCCGAACCCCCGAGAAGTTAGAGAAAAGGTAAAGAGTAAAAAAGAAAACTTAACTTGTATGTTTTGAAAATATTTTTTAAAAATATCTAACTCCAGATATTTATAGGCCACGAATTTCTTTTTTTAAAAAATCGCACCACCACACCCAACGGCCAACACGGACCCACACATGTTTGCATCCTACGATGTACAAACCAAAATCTTGTTTGCATCCTACGATGTACAAACCAAAATCTAACTCGGAGGTCAATAACGCTCAAGCGCTCGAGTGTGTTAAATCTAGGCAACCCAAGAGGGGGGGCGAATTGGGTTTTTAAAAAATAACAATTTAAAAACCATTTAAATAATGTTTTAATATTGTAATAAGGTAAAATATGTAAATATTTAAGCAATGCAAATATTAAAAGAAGAGAGATAGAGAAATAGAACCAGACACCAGAGATTTGTAGTGGTTCGGCTTTATCCTAGCCTACATTCATTCCTCAAGATCTCCCTTGAGTATTTTCACTATTCAGAATACTTCACGGGCGTATTCCAAACCTTTACAAGTTTCAAGTCTTCTCTTGAGTTATCTGAATATTTACGAGCACATTCACAAGCCTATTTCAGCTTCAAGAAGATTCTATGAAAATAAACCTCTGTTTTC